>OZ004662.1:611896-758212 GCA_963924505.1 Agonopterix alstromeriana
GGGGGGGGCCCGGCGCATGCTGATGGCCGACACGCTCGTCTTCCTAGGGTGTAGCCTCCTTGTGACCTGTGCACCGCGCGGCTACTGCGCCACGGCCGCCTGCCGCCGCGACCTGCTGCTCACGCCGCCGGCCCGCCATGCTGATGGCCGACACGCTCGTCTTCCTAGGGTGAGCCTCCTTGTGACCAGTGCACCCGCGCGGCTACTGCGCACGGGCCGCCTGCCCGCCGCCGTGGACTCTGCAGTGCTCAACGCAGAGTACTGGCCCGCCCATGCTGATGGCCGACACGCTCGTCTTCCTAGGTGAGCCTCCTTGTGACCTGTGCACCGCGCGGCTACTGCGCCACGGCCGCCTGCCGCCGCCGACCTGCTGCTCACCGCCGGGCCCCGCCATGCTGATGGCCGACACGCTCGTCTTCCTAGGTGAGCCTCCTTGTGACCTGTGCACCGCGCGGCTACTGCGCCACGGGCCGCCTGCCCGCCGCCGACCTGCTGCTCACCGCCGGGCCCGCCATGCTGATGGCCGACACGCTCGTCTCCTAGGTGAGCCTCCTTGTGACCTGTGCACCGCGCGGCTACTGCGGCCACGGGCCGCCTGCCCGCCGCCGACCTGCTGCTCACCGCCGGGCCCCGCCATGCTGATGGCCGACACGCTCGTCTTCCTAGGTGAGCCTCCTTGTGACCTGTGCACCGCGCGGCTACTGCGCCACGGGCCGCCTGCCCGCCGCCGACCTGCTGCTCACCGCCGGGCCCGCCCATGCTGATGGCCGACACGCTCGTCTTCCTAGGTGAGCCTCCTTGTGACCTGTGCACCGCGCGGCTACTGCGCCACGGGCCGCCTGCCCGCCGCCGACCTGCTGCTCACCGCCGGGCCCGCCATGCTGATGGCCGACACGCTCGTCTTCCTAGGTGAGCCTCCTTGTGACCTGTGCACCGCGCGGCTACTGCGCCACGGGCCGCCTGCCCGCCGCCGACCTGCTGCTCACCGCCGGGCCCGCCATGCTGATGGCCGACACGCTCGTCATCCTAGGTGAGCCTCCTTGTGACACTGTGCACCGCGCGGCTACTGCGCCACGGGCCGCCTGCCCGCCGCCGACCTGCTGCTCACCGCCGGGCCCGCCATGCTGATGGCCGACACGCTCGTCTTCCTAGGTGAGCCTCCTTGTGACCTGTGCACCGCGCGGCTACTGCGCCACGGGCCGCCTGCCCGCCGCCGACCTGCTGCTCACCGCCGGGCCCGCCATGCTGATGGCCGACACGCTCGTCTTCCTAGGTGAGCCTCCTTGTGACCTGTGCACCGCGCGGCTACTGCGCCACGGGCCGCCTGCCCGCCGCCGACCTGCTGCTCACCGCCGTGCCCGCCATGCTGATGGCCGACACGCTCGTCTTCCTAGGTGAGCCTCCTTGTGACCTGTGCACCGCGCGGCTACTGCGCCACGGGCCGCCCTGGCCCGCCGCCGACCTGCTGCTCACCGCCGGGCCCGCCATGCTGATGGCCGACACGCTCGTCTTCCTAGGTGAGCCTCCTTGTGACCTGTGCACCGCGCGGCTACTGCGCCACGGGCCGGCCTGCCCGCCGCCGACCTGCTGCTCACCGCCGGGCCCGCCATGCTGATGGCCGACACGCTCGTCTCCTAGGTGAGCCTCCTTGTGACCTGTGCGCGCGGGGGCCGGCGTGGTTCTAGGTCTTGTCCAAGACATTAACATCCTTCCCTTTAACTTCTAAAATACTGGAGTAAAATTGTTTTAAGAATTAGGGGAGACCATTTTAACAGCCACCTGATATATGAAAGAGACGATTTCGATGCGGGACTACTGCGATTTCGAAGACTGCGTGCATGCGTACAAAATCAGGCAATTGATACAAGACCTGTAAATTTGTTGACCTGTATTTTTTCCATAACCGCTTACAAAAGTTTATAACCATTTTACCTTTTTAGACAACTCGGTAACCACTCATTAAACTGAACACAAGTTAACTGGGCTTAAACCTCTAGTATCACCTCTTTCAAGGAATAGGTCGAATTACCAATCACCCTGTATATTAAATGCATTTTTATATTTCCAGTATTTGGAGTAACCTAACCTAACTTTGTTTGTACTTTCCAGGAAAATACTGTGATTTTCACAGACTGTACAAAAACAGAGAATTCAAAAAGGCTGGCAAACTGCTCGTCTCGCTGATAACATCCAAAATAGCACCTGATTAGTGAGTTCTATTAGTTTGTTTCTTTCCTTTACAACACATCATCATCAGCTGTACGTCCCACTGATTCACGCAGCTACTGACATAATTAGGCTTAGGAGGGAGCAGGCAATACTCCACCACGTGGGACCAGAACGAATTAGTGGATGTTCAGCCCCGGATCTAGGATTTTTCCAAGCCGGGGGAAGAAACTTGACTTTATCGATTTGACGAATGTATGTAATTCCTTCACTAGGCTTCTAATGGAACTTTAAGAATAGATTGAACACCGTCACTACTACTTGGAACTACGTGGAATTATCCGAAACCATTGGCTTTAAAGCATTGCGCTCCAAATTGAAATACCATGACCATTTTTTTCTTGAGATAGAAGCATTAAAATAACTTAATCCCATACATGTGATCTATATTATACTTGCAAATAAAGAACACGGAACGCGGCGGCTGCAAGAAAGATTTCTCGTTGTCTGTCTGCGCGCTAAGGCTTCCTTGCCCCATTCTATAACAACCCACTTCTTTTTCCAGTTTCTGGGAGACCCTACTCCTAGACACATTACCACTCCTCGAGTCAGACGATCCAGTGTTCTCCTCATCCGACACCTTCGAGATCATGCTGTGTCTAGAACTGAGGTCCTCCAACCTTCAAGGCGAGAAGGCGGATCTACTGAGACTCGCACTGGCCAGGAATCTGGCTAGGACCTCGCTGGCTGACGTCGATGAAGGGGAATGAAGTTGGGAGTGAACAGGGAGGTATTGTAATTTTGTGTTGGCATTTCTTTAATGTTGTAATAATCTTTTATCGCGTTACAGCGGCCGTGGCATGGCAGCGTGATATAGCGCTATCGTGCCTTCGCTCTCTTTCTATTTGGGCGCGAGCGAACGAGATAACAAGGCATGATAGCCATATCACGCGCGTTATGCTACGGCCACGTCTAGTCTGTTTCGCGTATTGTGCAAAGCCTCTCTGGTATTCTTTAAATAAATTTAAATTACGAGTGGCGTAGTGACTGCAGCAATGCCCAAACACGATGTTCGGGCTGTTCAAAGGCTAAGTCACTAACTGTTCGCGTTTTAAAGATTGTTACGAATAAATTAGCAACACGATATGTCAGAAGTACGATGTAATATAAGGTCTTACAAAGCTAAGCTATACCAGTGAACAAAAACATTAAAATACTGCCAATTGCCACTTTAGTATTTCATGTTTAAATAGTATTTGTTGATGTCGTAGAAAAATCCAAAAAGGGGATGATCTGGTCTTTTTCTTGGCAAGCTAGGTTTTTCCTCTTGCTATAGAACCGAAATCTATAGTGTAAAACATAACAAAAGTGTTATAAAAGGATAGAAGACTTTACCTAAATGTGAATTTTAACTTGATAACTATTATTGAGTAAGATATTAGATGGGTTGTTGATACAATACTATCGCGAGCAAGCTCTATCCTGACGCAGTCAAATTGTAGAACTAATTGCATTACGTAACGACTAGACGTAATACGAGTACATACCAAATTGATAGCTGCTATGTAATGCGGCCAATTCTACAATTTGGCCGCATGCACTTACATTATTAAACTCAAACGTCGACCTTAAGACCTTAAGGGGATATAATTCGGAGCGCGCTCCATACAATACTATGGTGATATTTTCAATACTAAACAATAAAAGTCAATGAAATTTTGCTGAAACAATCTTGAAACAAATATCTATGCTTGTATGGAGTCAGATTTTCGTTAAAATATACAGTTTCAATGCTAGGATTAATTTAAGATTTGTATGTAAATCTTTGAGGCACTGTAACTTTAAAACTATACATTTTAACGAAAATCGGACTCTATACCAGCATAGAAATTTGTTTATAGATTGATTCTGCAAAATTTCATTAAGTTTAATTGGTTAGTATTTAAAATATCACCATAGTACGTTTGTATGGAGCGCGCTCCGAAATATATCCTCTTAAGGCTGACCCCACATAGCGTGTGCGCGTTCCTCGAGCGTGTGAACGACGTGAACGCTGCGTGCGCGCCTCTACAACACGGCGTGAGCGTCGCGTGTGATCAGCGTGCGGCGTGTTAGTTTCAGTAGCAAAACTAAAACTAACAGAAGTGTTTCCTCGTCAGAATCCCATTTTGTTAGTGATTAAAAACAGCAACGCGATGTGAGCTCAGCGTGCAAAATGGATTCTGACGAGGAAAAAGTACTGATAGTATTCCTACTGAAACTAACAATAAACACACGCCGCAGGCTCGTAAAACGCTCGAGGAACGCGCACGCCCAATGTGGGGTCAGCCTTAACGCGCCCGCTGTCGTGATCATGTTCACCTAAAATTGTTAAAACACATTTAGACTCCTTACAAGGAATAACATAGCTACTGCCCCCTCCCCCTTCGAGGATTATTAGTCGTGAGCATATGATATGCTATGCTTCACAACTACTGATCTTAATAGCAGGATTATTTTCATACATATTTTGAATAACTTTGTTACGAATGTCTGGTTGTAGTTAATTGTCTTAGGTTTAACATTAAATGTTAAGTTACTATTAAGTTTGTGTGATATGAATGTGAATGAATGGTTATGTTATGGATTTGTAATAAAATACATATTTTTGTAATGCATTGTTTTTTTTAATATCAAAAATATTAACACACATTTATTGTACACAGCAACAGATCAACTTATCCATAGTAGAACTCTATGTCCATAAATATTAGGGTTGAACCTCATCTGGCAGCACGGAATCGAATTTTTTGGCACTCCATCCTTTTCTGTCGCTCAGGAACGTCATTTGCTAGAGCGAGAAAGATAGCGGGAATGCGACCGCACCGGCAGTGCTGCGACCTTTCTCGCTGTAGCCAATGATGTTCCCGAGCGACAGAAAAGGATAGAGCATGTAAAAATGCGATTCCGTGCAGCGAGATGAGGCTCAACCCAATGCTTGATCTGTCGCCGGGTGTAACTTTTTAAAAATGTGTAACAATCCTTGGTAGTCTAGGTACTGTTACAAGTAGAATAATAAAACGATACCATAATTTAATTGACATAATTCGGCGTCAATCTCTTGAAAGTGTGGCATTATAGCCCCTACTTAATGACACCAGATTTTCTCATGCTCGTATAATTTCAGTTGGTGGCAACAAATGCAAGTGTCTAAAGACAGCACATTATGTTGTTTGCATATACAGTTGAAATAGCTTATAACGTAATAATTTAATACAACATCATCTCCCTGCCTTTATCCAATTACTTGGGGTGGGCGCAATATGTCGTCTTCTTCCACTCATCTCTTAGTCGTCATTTCAGCGCACACTCCTTTTTTACACATGTCATCTTTCACACAATCCATCCATCTTTTCTTTTGTAGCCCTCTCTCCATGCAGCCATCCACATTCATATTTAACACTCGTCTTGTATTATGCTAGTCATATCTTCTCATCACATGCCCATACCACGATAATCGATTACCGTGCAGTTTTTCATTCACAGGAGTTAGTTTCGTTCCTAATCTTGTCCATTCTAGTAACACCACAATAAATTAATTCAACATATCGGTTTACATTATCTAAAAAAGAAAACATTTGAATATTGTAGAAAAATCATGTATAATTCTCATACCGGATTTTACAACCTAATATAACTGGTCCCATTAGAAAAAGTATGTCTAGAATGAGCCAAACGCTTCTAACGTATAAAACAAAACGGGCCAAATTTCTTATCTTGTCATACAAATTATGTCTGTGTGCGTGTATATGGATAGGGTTTAGAGTACTGGTTGCAATTTTTACTATGCTTTCTTAGCTTCGACTGTCAATCTAGACATAACTTATCCAAACGGGACCCCTCGATGTTGGTATAACCGATTTCATCTATGTATATATGTGAAGGAACTTTTAGGATCTTACAACTATCATAATCTTTTGGCACTAAATTAAATCACATAGAAAATATGACACAGCATTTGTGTTATGCGCAGATCTAGTCCTCATATTGGCTATTTTAAAGTCCAATAGAATCATTATACAAAACACTTCTTTAAAATCTTCTAATGACCAACCCTTTTAGTATGATTTCTCTACTTGCGCGAGACTGCTTTCTTTCATAATACTTATCGTGGCAGGCGCGACGGTCTCTGATAGCGCGGGAAGAATATATATTCCATGCAGCGAAGGCGCGTCGCGCGCGTTTAGAGGAATTATACTAGAGGAGCTGATATTAATAAAAACAAAAACAATTTATGTCGACTCTACCTAATAAGAAATAAGAAAACATTTTCTTTGTCTGCGACAATGAACACTAACATGCATCATTAAGAACAGTAACAAAAAGTGTAATTACATCATCATAGACAGATAACCAGATTAATGTATTTTTATACCACTTCGCGTTCGCATTGATATATCCTACTAATCACAATAGTAGATTATACACCGAGGGCAGGAAAGTAAGAAAGGTCTCAGATCTGTGGCTTTCTTATTTACTGCACAAGGTGTGTCTGTCTACTGTTTTTCTCCTCGACGGAGGCAGAAAGCAGCAACGCAGCGGGACGAAAGATGACGCTTTCCGCCCGGAGGGAAGAAAAATATAATCTAAGAAGCATTCACTTACTTATTACCTAAGACATTTTTTTTATTTCAGGTCACAATTTGTTGGCATCATACTATTTCTACTAATACTATATTTTGGTCTTAAATTGTTGTATTCTAGAGGATGTTTTAATAATAATGAGCAGACATTTGTTTGGAAAGAATTATAAATATTAACGCAGGTTTATATCGTTGTCACTGCACTTTTTCGTCGAGATGTTTCATAGTAATGTAAATAGTTAAAATATAAATTGATAACTAATGACAAAAGTATCATGCATGTGTAAAAGTGGAATGCAAGTGTCTTAATCATATTAAATAATAAACTTAATTATAATAAATGCAAAATTGTAAATGTCTAGCTGTGAAAACATAAACCACAGAACCGATTATAATGAAATTCGCTCAGGAACGTCATTTGCTAGAGTGAGAATGATAGCAGGAACACACACGGCAGCACCGGCAGTGCTGCAACCCCTTTTTCGCTCTAGCCCATGACATTCCTGAGCGATAGAAAAGGACAGGGAGTGAAAAAATGAGATTCAACCAGGCTCAACTCTATGAGAGCTCTGTATTCAATGATATGTCCTTGTTTCCTGTCTACTTTGTCTCTGTAGTTTGGCGTAAGGCTTTGTGGCTTAATTGCCTGAATCTCAAAGTTCATCCTGAACAGCAGCAGATGGAGCAAAGCTTGTGGAATCATCGAAGCCCTCACCAGGCACTATGCCACAGGTACGGTGATGCACAAGAAGAAAGTTAAACCTAGACCCCAGCTGCCGAGTATGCAGAAAGGAGGAGGAAATCATGGAGCATCCTGTGTGACTGCTATGTCTTGGTGTCCTTCAAACACATGTAGATTCTTGGAGATGGTTCCCCAAAACTGGGAGATTACAGGTTTCTTCCTCTGAATAATATTGCCTTGCCATAACGTATGGTAAATGAGGGAATTTACCATGTTTTTGAAGGGTGAGGAAAATAAATGATTAGGGACATTGACTTACAAACTAATGGTAATCAGGTCTAATAAAAGTATCCCAGACTAACCTACATAAATTTAAATATGTGTTAATAGTAAAGTATAAACTAACTGAAAACATTGAAAATTTGAATTTCCTTGTGTAGTTATTACAGCCAGGGCACTGCATTATACAAGGTGTTACAAAAGTAAAAATTAATATTTAAAACTTTTAAGGGGGTTGTTTAGACCATCAAACTGAACAACTTTCATTATGGGACCAACATCGAAATCGCGAAAAATAAAATCTGCTATCCCATACATTTAGCTCGAGTAGATTTGTAGTTTAGTATGGAACATCCAATTTTTTTGCGATTTTGATACTATTCCCATAGTGAAAGTTGGTCAGTTTGATGGTCTAAACCACCCACTTAAATGTTTAATTTGTATTTTTGTAACACCTCGTGTACGTTGTATCGGTCGGAATAGTTGGTCGATCAAACGAAGACTGGTATGTAATTGTTTCTCTTTATGCGGCAAGCCAGCAAGCTTACTATCCTCTACAATAAGACAATCATAGCTAATAAAAAGAAATTAACAATGTATGCATACTTAGTACTATTTAAATTTTTTATCAGCATATAACGCCTCCATAGATTCGACCACATCTATTTTATAATTCAAAATTGTATCGTAACCTTTGTAATGAAACTTTGCGTAGATCGGTTTACCTTTCAACATGTAAGGTATCCAGTACCTATCATCAGGCCACATGTTATTGTACGGTATCTGATCGTAATTATACCATTTTGGATTCATCTCCTCGGTTTCTTGAGGAGTTCCTTTAAAAATGTTTGTAGTGAAAACTCTTACGTCCATCATGACAGATTCTCCTTCAAAAGTGAATTCCAGGTGTCCAACGTTCTTCAGGTCACTAGCTTTAACAGTTAAACAGCATTCTTCGTTTAATTCGCGAACTGCAGCGTCGACAATAGATTCGCTCAGCTCGACTTTGCCGCCAAATCCATTCCATTTGTTCACACCGAAACCACGTTTTTTCAGGCCCAGAAGAATTTGGCGGTCGGTGCAGACGAAGACTAGTGTGTATACTTTCTTTAACAGCATGGTGAAAAGAGCACTGTTTGATACAATTTTCTATATTTTGCAATCAGCAAGCAATTCTTTGGTACCTAAAAGCAATGCAGTGGCGGGACAGTGACCTTATCTGTCAAAGTTACGTAGAAAACGACGCCATCTATAGAATTTCTTCGAACCTAAAACTGACAACCAGCCTGCGTAGCATGTTGTGCTACCTATACAGGTTCTTCTTCAACACAGTAGGTGTCAATAAAGTGCAAGTATGGGTATTCGGCTTTTTTTGGGGTAACATTCTCCTAGTAGGGGTACTTTAATATGCTGTTATTTATTGTATATTAATCATTTGTTATAGTAATAAACATGAGTAGACAAATAAACATTAAAATAAGTAAAAACTCAAATGATTTTAAATTAAAAAGGACCGTCCCTTAAACGCTATGAGAGTTTGTTTATGAAATTACAAAATATTTTTTTCAGCACAACTTTTATTATTGAAATAAAAATATTTACATACTTTTAAATATTTGGTCCTAGCTACTTGCAACTCTTATTGTATCAAGGACTGTGTTAAGTTATTTGTGATTCTTCGAAGAATGAGTCCTGTTTCTGCTTCTCGTTTCGAAATGTGACTTTTAAGGGATACCTATTGTACTTTAAAGAGACATTTCAAACTCGAGGCAGTATATCCATCGAAATAAAGTAATATTAGGCACACATACCTACCTATACCTACGAATATAATATAGGAATCAGTCAACCGTCATAGGTTAACTACCAACCAATCAACTGAAGGGGTAATTTGTAATAGGGATAGATGATTTCAATTTGGGTTACCAGAAACCGCGCGAGTAGGTTCTCTGTTCCTTATGGTATAATTACTGAACCCTTTGAAGCAATCACCAAAAAGAAATGACCAGCAGGCGTAGCATGCGCACCCGCGATAGCGATACGTTATCACATCCAGGCTGCGTAGCATGTTACACGTGACACGGCTGTATCACGTTTTTTATCTCTTTCGTTCGCGCTGTATCACGGCGGCATGCTTCCTATGCTGGCCTATGACAGCTTTAGTTCCGATAGGTCCGTTTTGGCGCTGTCACACGGGTTTGGTGCGGTCACATTTTCCCTCATATGTCATTTACCATCATAGGACACCATATTGAACTGTGACCACTTGAACTAGGACAAAATGAAGAACTTGGACAACATGAACAACTTGGACAACATGAACAACACGAACAACTTGGACCACACGAACGAATAGAACAACACTAACAAATTGGACAACATGAACAACTTGGACAACATAAACAACTTGGACAACATGCACTTTTGGATAACTTGTTCATATAACTCTAACAGACTAACAACACGAAAGAATAGGTCAACATGAACAACACGGACAACAAGAACAACTCGAATAACTCTAAGAACACGAAAGAATAGGACGACATCAACAACTTGGACATTAAAGATTTAAGCACGCGAAGCTGGCAAAAGTATGGGATACCACTGATGTTCGTGGCTTAAGACTACCAATTGTACCTGCACAAAAATTAATTATGTCCTCCCTCCCCCTTACCTCACCCCCGCCGACGTCTGGAGCAAAAAACCCGGAGGAAAAACCTGTAGGGCGGCATACATGATGTACATTTATGTACATACAATAAAGTTGTATTTGTGCCTAACATCAGACAAATAAAATTGTATTTAATTTATCTTTATTGGTTATCATAAACAGCAAATTACTTAATTTCTAATAAAACAAAATTTAAATATTACAACATCAAACAGTATAAAAAAACACACCCAACAAACAAATTGGTCATAAACTGTCAAATATTTGTGTGATGAATATTTGTATTCGAGTCATGGGTGTTTGTATGTATATAAGGCGTGCACCCCTTTTAATTCAAATTCAACGCTTCAACGCTTCAAAAAAAATATTTTTGAGGCGCAGCACTATTTTACGGACTGCCGGTAGTTCAAAGAATGTACGGCGGTAGATACGTCGTAAGGTCACCGCGATGTCACTACCTATCTTATAAGTACTTACTTTAAAATATGATTTTTCTCTATTTTATCTTTATTACTAAAGGTAACATGAATTGAGTCCTATTCATTGCAAAAAAAAATTATTGTAAAAAGTTAAATAAAGAATAATTTCAATAAAGTATTCATATTTGTCATCATCTAAGATAACTAAAATTTGGGTACAAATGACTTACAAACACTAAACCTCTTGAAAAATAGTCTATGTTTCAAATGTCACACTAGAGTTAGGATTTGCTAATAATTGGCTTCGATGAAGGATTAAATTTTTTTTTTGGTTAATTATGTTACACCCTGTAGATACAAACACCCATGAATCGCATACAAATATTCACATTCATCACACAAATATTTGCACCTTCACCCTAAATTGCACTGCTTACCTATTCCTAACACGGCTCATAATATTTTGTTGCCAGCCCAGTGGCCGTTTTGCCTCAAAGTTTACCTAAATAAGGCTCGCGCAAATTACGACGGGCCGCACTGCATCGTATAACAAAAATGCTCCTAAATCACTTTCGTATATTTAAATGAGCAATTATCCCTGAAAATATTATAAATTAGCAGCTATTATAGTTAACTAAATTACTGAATCGGTTTCGATAAAAATTTGCAATAAAGTAAATTCATTACATTGTCTTCAACGTCCCCAACTGATTTACAACAAAATAATTAGGTATATTGAAACAATAATTTCATTATTCTGTTAGTTAAAATTTATAGTTATTCGCATTTTAAGTTTTCAGGCAAAAATGATTTGTTATCATTTCAGCAATGAATGAAAGCGCTAGCGTGCACATGGATACATTTTAATAATCTTGTTTTGGTAGTAACTAGGGTGAGTGTACCTGTGCGGTGGGTTGAGATCGAGTTCAGTAAACTTTTAATTTTACAAACAAATTATTTATTATTTTGAAATAAATACCTATGTTGAAAACATGATAATTCGATTCTGCTCTCGATTCTAAACAAACTACTTTCTAGTTTTGCGTTAATTCATTAACACGTTGTATATGATTAGTGCTGTACTGAGAAAGGGGCGGCTCGTACTTACTTACTACATTGCCTGGAGCCTAGGGCGGCCAAGACTGCAAATCCGCCACTGACCCGCTCATAGCACAAACGCGTTTTGTCTATAAAAGGTGATAAGATAATAGTCAGTGGATCGATGCAACGGCTAGAGGTGGGTTGGCTGTGCCTAAGTACCTTGGTAAGGACTATGGGATTGAGGGATGCAAGATTGGGCTCCACTATGTTCACTGCACTTCTCGCCTCATAGTTGACAATGCATAATGCGTGCCATCTCCTGTCCTCTTGATCCTGGTATTTATCTGACATAGAATAGATCCAATATTAAATTTCCATGAACGCTTCATCGATAGCTCGGAATAACATCTTACTGCATGCATGCATAGCATATGCTCACAACTATATTCCCCGAGGGATTAGGGGGTAGTCAGAGATATTCTGAAACCTCAGAACATCCACGGTTCACCAGTAGTACCGAAACTCTGTCCAGTGTGACGGTGGGTAAGCCCGTCGACACTTATAATGGATAGTGAGTACAATCCATGCCTCAAAATTGAAGCACGCAGGTTTCCTCACGATGTTTTCCTTCACCGAAAAGCCAGTGGTGTTACAAATTGTACATAAATTCCGAAAAACTCATTGGTACGAGTCGGCCTGGACGGGGATCGAACCATCGCCTCCTGCACGGCAGGCAAGGTTACTCGCCACTGGATCACCACGGCTTCTTCACATCTTACTGGCTGTGTCAAATCAACGCATTTCAAATCAAATAGAGCCACAATTAGAATCTACTTGGTTTACATGTGATCCAGGATAATCCTAGATCCAGGTCAGTAAGGTGTAAGTTGAAGGATGATGTAGTAACTAGGATTGAGTATGCTTAGATCATGAACCCAAACTCAAAGTCATTGGTGGGCCAAATGCATAATGATAGCAGAATCTGTGGGCGGAAGAGAACATATAGGAATAAGTTTAAAAAATATGCAATCTCTTCCAGGAATTTGCCTTTAACTGTTGTGGGTTTGCCTAAATATATCTACAAAAATCAACTTCCGAACTACATCTAAGTCAAGAGTGCGAATTTTGAAAGTCAAATCAGCAATAGAAAGATGCATATCTTCATAGTAGTTTTGACATTTTCATCTGCTGAGTTCAAAGTATGAGTTTCAAAAATCGCACTCCAGCACGGCTAGTAGGATTTCTCTACACGCGCGCGACGCGCCTTCGCTGCATAGAAAATAACCTGTTCCCGCGCTCTTCGAAGAGCGAAAGCCGCGCTTGCCGCGACTTGTAGTATGGGAAACAACCGAGTCGCGCGCAAGTAGAGAAATCATGCTAGACGTGCAGGTCTGTAAATTGCTTGGTAGCTAGAACTGAAATAAAGGTAGGGCATGGAAAGATTAAAGTAGGGTGGAAGGAAAAGGGTAATCCAGTTTACTGGGTCTTAAAATTCGAACTTAATTTGGTAAAATACTTTTTCTAGATAGAAGGTACGTACAAGGGCAAAATTTTTAAAACCCTTTTGTAAGAAACCCCGCATACCGTTTCTATGTACATATAAGTAAATACAAACCATGTCTTGTGGAACAGTTTTCAGATCATAAGCCAGTCCAATTTTTTCGAAAAATCTGATCAATGAGGCAGAAAAATTGAATGGCATCGGCAGTTCTGCGGCATTGTAATCCCAAGGGTAGGTGTGGTGGTAGTTGTGCCAGCCCTCACCGAAAGTAGCAAACGATGCGTACCAACACTCTACTGGGTTTATATTCCTGTCAAAAGGGAGAAGAGATTCTATAATGTATCCTAGATCGTCCTCCGTGATTTAGACAGGCGGTTTTAGAGATTTTTAAGTACCTACCTACTTTTAAAGCTGTTTGAACCGTCAAAACTTTTTAATACACTAAAAAATTTAAGATTAATTTTCATTTAACATAAAATTTAAGGTTCCGGCTCAAAAATTCTCAGAAAGTAAAATAATCGATCTAAAACGATCTGTCAAAATCACGGAGCTATCTTGGACGCGCTATGGTACCCGTGTCTCCAATAATTATACGGTACCTAAGTATGACCGCGGGGCAACCCGACTCGCACTTGACCGGTTTTCATTTTACTTATTATTCCCCTTTTCATCTTAAAGTATGATCGCGGGGCAGATTATTGGCCCCGATGAAAACCGGTCAAGTGCGAGTCGGGTTGCTCTCACACCCAGGGTTCCGTACCACACCACCACATAACTAATTATTAAATTACAAAAATATTTTGTTTTCTGTGGGACCCGGTTTTTAATATATGCTGTTATACTGTAAAGTTTGCTCTATAATCACACCAAGTGTGACGCTTGTATGTATTACTGTTTTTACGATAGAGCGAGAAGAAAAAACGTTGATAAAAACTAGTTTCTTGTATGAGGACCCCCCTTAATTTTCATTTTTATTATTTGTTTAGCTATTTCAAAAGTTACAGCCATAAATAGGTAGGACCGACGGACAGACGGACGGATGGACGGACAACGTAGGCTTATGTTGTACAGTTTCTGGCCGCATCTTCTCTACAGCGACAACACGTTCCGACGCGGTGGTAGCTTTAAAAAAGATTTGACGTTTGATAAGTGTGCTGCAAGCTCCTATATTGAATAAATTATATTGACTTCGACTTTGACTTTATGGAATCGAAACACCTTGTCAATTGCTTTTGTCCGTTCAGCTGTCCGTCAGTCCGTCCTTCACATGGGTTTTTTAAAACAATGCTGTCCTCAGTCCTCACCCCTATTTTAATAAAAACAGCATGGGATTTTATATGGCATGGCATATTAGAATAGATTTGAATGCTGTAAATCTTTCTCAAAGAAAACAAACAAAGATCAAGTCTAAAAATGTTTCCTTACTTGTCATACGGTCTTGTTCCATACAAATGTGCGACGCTATTGATTAGGCAGGCGCAATGGAATGTCAACAAGTAGCGAGTACCGTAGGCGTATAAGAAGGAATTAAGCCACGTGTCACCGAAATAAACCGCCGGTACCGACACGGGGATCATTATTGCGATCGGTATATACAATAATATGTAGTACCTGCAACAAACACAATATTACACTACAGTTTCAAATATTATTGTTTTAAACATGTTGTACCATTTCGAATCGAATTAAAGATTGAAAAATTAAGTCTCGGGCGGGACCTAAAACCGCACTCTTCCAAACAAAATGCGCTTCCGCCCCTACGCGCCGCCGCTACGTCCCCTTAAGACGCAATAGATTGAACATTTCGTTCTCTGGGTAGTGGGCTCGGTGGCGAAATTGGATAAGCGCATTTCCCCGGTTCGGAAGAGTGCGGGCTCGAGCCCGAGACTTAATATTTCAATCTTTAATTTGATAGTAGCACAGGTCCGGCACTTGACATGATGGCGGTCGCACATGCGTACTTCGCGCAAATTGTGCATTACATACGTGTAGGGTTGACTTACCACGCATCGTATGAACATCATCTACATTTCGTTACTTTTATAGTTCATTCTGTTATTTAAAATAGTATTTAAGGTAAAGAATTACTGAAAATGTCAATTTAGCGTTATTTTCCAACGTTTATGTTTACTGAGAGGATGCAAATAAAGTATATTTTATGCATTCAAATACTATGGATGCGCGGGCCTGACTGCATTCCCTTGCTCGGCTACCGTAGTGTCCCCAGAAAGTGTGAGGTGAGGCGTTGACGCTAGTAGAAAATGACAGAATGTATGGATTTGACATTAGCGATCGTCAAAATGTTTCGATCGCTAATGTCAAATCCATACATTCTGTCATTTTCTACTAGTGTCAACGCCAATAGGATGTCACTTTGTCTAGGGGGGCTGAAGTATGATTTGTGAAAGTCAAATCAGCAGTAGAAAGATGCATATTACCTTGTATTAATTGATCTGAGATATCTCCATTCCATAGTAATTTTGACATTTTCTACTGCTAAGTTCAACGAATCAGGCGACATATAAATTATGTCTTTGTGCGTGTATGTGGATAGGGTTTAGAGGCCAGTACTGGTTGAAATTTTTTTCGACGCTTTCTTAGATTCGACTGTCAATCTTGACATATAACTTAATCAATTAAGTGGTCGTTTTGGGAAGTGGTCTTTATGGGAAGTGGTCCTTATGGGAAGTGATCCTTATGGGAAGTGGTCCTTATGGGAAGTGGTAGTTTTGGGAAGTGGTCCATTGGGAGTGGTCCTTATGGGAAGAGGTCCTTTTCGGAAGTGGTCCTTATGGGAAGTGTTCCTTATGGGCCGTACGGAACTTATCCAAGGTGAAAGTCTTAAAAATGTCTAATGTAAACGCTAGAACTTACTTCCTTTGGAACATGACCATCCAGTCAGCTTCTAAATCACTCACGTCATTACTTTTGCCGTACTGAATAACGCAAGGATGCTTCTTAGATATAAGCCAGCCTATGTGGCTGAAGAAGAACCCACGGTTGGAGTTGTGAGGATCAGCATCGGTGTCGGAGTAGCGGTGGTGAAGCCGGTGGTCTCGGCACCAGACGTACATTGAATACTGTTAGTATAATTTTATTTCATTAGAGCTTCTTTCTTATAGGTCTACCAGAATCTCATGTCATAAAAAAAAATTAAAAATATAGATTTTCAGATGGTAGTTGTTGAGAATGCTATAAAAATGCCTTTACGGGCGGTAGTTCTGACCACAGGTAAGACGTGGTGCTAAAATTTCGAGCTTGCTTCGCTCAATCCATATCTTTTACTTCGGTTACTTTGCACATGTTTTGTACGTAAAAAGCTCTGGCTCTAACCGATTTGTATTGAGGAGAAAAGTCGAGCTCACTTCGCTCGCTCCGTTATTTTTTGTGTAGGTCTTCTTATGAAGATAAGGGGGCGACAGAAACCCACGCTACGCCACTGAAGTGTCAAACTGTCATCTGTCTAGTCAAAGTATAGGCCATTTACAAACTAAGACTTGGAGTCGCGCTGCAAGTCTGACGGAGGGTGGACGCGTGCATGGTGGCCTCTCTTAGGCTTGCACGTGGCTCCGCCATTTTGTGAAGCTCTTTTGTGTTTTAATCATAAAACAATAACTTGAATTATAAACTACTTGATATTGGCAGAATTGCCGCGCTAGACGCAAGCAACCGGCCATTAATTAAGAAAAAAAGAAAAACTAAGACTTGGAGTCACGTTGCAGGTTCTGACCCGAGAACTTGTCTCGCGTGTTGTTCGCGCGTCGCGTTTTTGCCTGCCACGAGGCTCCGCAATCCTTAATCTCTTCTTGTTCTTTATCAAAAACAATCAAAAACAAATTACTTGACATTGGCGGAAATGCGGTGCTAACGCACAAGCAAAAAGTCCATTGATTATAAATTAAAAAAAAAAACTGAGACTTTTTCAGCTAAAAAACGCGCGAATGCATCTCTACACTATAGGGGTTTATATCGATTCTAACGCGTGATTGTAGCACACACGGTGGTACCGATGCCGATTGCTGTATCGCGTTTGCATCGATGCTGCATCGCGACTGTATTGATGTAGAAGCGCTGCAAAAAATCGCAGAGTGTAAGGGGCCCTAATATGTAGACCTATACGTTGTATAATGGATGAAACAGCATTTCATATTTTCCTCTCTCCTCCAAAACTTAACCCATTCTAATAATTAGGGAAAGTTGTTCAGTATCATGACTACAATCACCCCTTAAAGTAATGCAACTGAATTACCCTAACACCCTGTGTAACCAGAATCTGATGGCAAATAACATTGACTTACCAACTACTGGACGAAGGGTCCGCGCTCAAAAGTGTCCGAACCAAAAGAGCACCAAAACGTAAAAAGACAACCAATTACGCGACAGTCTTCGTTCGATCGACCGAAAACGCGCACGCGCGGGCGCGCGTCGCGCACCGTGCCGCGATGGGGGAGTGGGATGGAAAAGAATTTCAGCATTTTCAATGTTTTTAGTTGGTTTATATATACACGTACTTAGGTTTGTGTAGTTTAGTCTCGGACACTTTTTTCGAGAATTTTGTACTAGACCCGGCGTCCATAGTCATCTACGTCAATGGCAAATAAGGTAATACAATTTTAGAGCAAGCAGCACTGGGGTAATTGGATTAGGGCCCATTACAGCAAATAGGTTTGTCCGTATGTCATAGCCGGAATCATCATTACTTTCACCATCATCATATTAGCCGATAGACGTCCACTGCTGGACATAGGTCTCCCAAGAATTACCACAACGACTAGTCCTGCGCTATCCTCATCGAACGGGTTCCCGCCTCCTTTACCTGCATAGGTAGCATGGCACTATGATATAGCGCTATCACACCTTCGCTCTCTTTCTATTTGGGGACGAAAGAACGACATAAAAGACGCGATACAGCCGTATCACGCGTAACATGCTACGGCTGTAGGAGTGCAATTCTCTAAGCATCACATCGCTGTCAAAAACATCGATGAGCTCACAAATATAACCTTCTTGCATCCTTCAGATTGTTGAAGTTTTTATATAAGTTTGACCACGACAATAATCTTAGACAAATTTTAGTTTGTGACGATGTTTGCGCTTAGAGAATTTCGTTCCAGGCCGTCGGTCCACATGTTGGGGGTGTGTAGGCTTGGACCAAAGAGATTATACCTAATAGAGTGAGCCATACCGATTGTAAAGTGTCCACTTTTTGTGACGTTTAGGTTTGAGTGTGTGGTGTCAAGTAGTATGGACAGAAGGTACCAAGTGACATATGGCCTTATGTTTACGGTCACTTTTCACACACACTAGCTCAAAAAAAAGTGGACAGCCGCATAAACAAATATCTATACTTCCATCTACTTCTACTATTAAAGGTACGTCATAAGACAAAAGAGACTAACTACAATCGTAAATTTATGCGGACTCTATGGAGATTCTTCCTCTGAGGGTTGGACACCCTAAAGCCTAAAACAGTTAAATTACTAAGGCCGAGATTCAGAGACAACTTTTTTGTCTTAGTTCGAACGAAGTAGGGCGAAAATGTATGGATTTTGACATACGGGAGTTCGAACTAAGACTTAAAAAACCTATTAACTGAAAAGAGAAAAACAAGCTCTATAATCACTAATCAGCTATAACAACTTTGTTTGAGGTAATATAATTTGAATGTTATTAGGTAGGTATCGCAAATGGGGACACAGAAGATTTTTGGTTGGTTATTGGTTTGTCCCCCGCCTGCAATACCTACCTAATAACATTCAAATTATATTACTTCAAACAAGGTTGTTATAGCTGATTAGATAGAGCTTGTTTTTCTCTTTTCAGTTAATAGGTTTTTTATCCAGTCGGGTTTTTTGTTTTACTTAATAATTTAGTTTATTTCATACTTTTTAGTCTTGTGTCGATACGGTAACATAAAAGTACTACAATATTTATATATTTGGAATCGTTTGTTCACTAAAATAAAAATAAAATTAATTCGCTTTCATTTCATGCCCATATTGTAATTTTAAACAAAAAAAAATGTTTCCCCCTCTCTTTTTTAATTCCAAGACGTCATATTAAAATAATATAGCCTATGTCACTCTCACAATTTCTACGAATCTAATGACAAGCGTACGTTAAAATCCATCAAGCCGTTTAGGCTGTAGGGCGTGCCAAAGAAATAGAAACATACAAACATACATTCGCTCGAAAAACATAACCCTCCTTCTGGCGCAGTCGAGTAAAAACGTCTCTGAATCTCAGCCTAAGACGTCATTGGTTGGCCTAGGTACAGCAATGGTTTTCAATGAGTTTAAGGGCCTATGTCGAAAAATAATTGAAGCGAAATGGGCGTGTGATAGATTATATTAATGCCTGATGCGAGACAAAGAGATGGGTCGGCGCGCGCGCCTGAAACGACGCAAACGTAAAACAAACTTTATTTAATTGTGATTGTACTATTTATGTAAGTTCATTTCTGCTCTAATCAAACTTTATAAAATATCACTCTCTTTTTTTTAAACCAAGTCTCGTGTTTCTATTATTCACCGTTAGCAGTTCCAATCGTTTATCGATAAAGACGGAGGCTACTTTGGCTTATTTTTCTATCGAGAAAATGTCTCTTAATCATGTTTTGGCTCTAATCAAAACTTCAATTATATGTTCAATTTACACATATCCGCAAATCATACTCCTACTGTTAGTACTTCATGATATATGATGCTTTGAAGAATCCTATTTTTTTCACATATCCTCTTAATAACCTAGAATAATTAATACTCCGCCAGATGCGTTTAAGGCCACGATAACTAATATAGTGTATTAGCATTGCATAAATAAATTAAATGGTATTAGTTATTCTATGACCTCGCCATGCAATGCAAGTAACATCAATATGTAGGTATATTGATGTTACTTGCATTGCAATCTATACATAAATAATAAAAATTTTAAACAAATAGCGATGACGTACATTGAAGATATGTGCAAAAAAATTAATTGGAGGGGTTCAGGAAACGTAATAGAATTAATAAAGAGAAGTTTATTCCGAATGTGTAAATGCGCGCTGCATACAAACGAGGTCTGGTGATATTTTCAATACTAACCAATTAAACTCAATGAAATTTTGCAGAAACAATCTAGAAACAAATCTCTATGTTTGTATGAATTCAGATTTTCGTTAAAATATACAGTTTCAATGCTAGGATTAATTTAACTTTAAAACTGTACATTTTAAGGAAAATCTGACACGATACAAGCATAGAAATTTGTTCGAGATTGTTCTAAGATTGATTCTGAAAAATTTCATTGCGTTTAATTGGTTAGTATTGAAAATATCACCATAGTACGTTTGTATGGAGCGCGCTCCGAATTATATCCTCTTAAGAAGGACCTCAGAGGAAGGATCTCCATAGAGTCCGCATAAATTTACGATTGTAGTAAGTCTCTTTTGTCTTATGACATACCTTTAATAGTAGAAGGAGATGGAACTATAGATATTTGTTTATGCGGCTGTCCACTTTTTTTTGAGCTAGTGTGTGTGAAAAGTGACCGTAAACATAAGGCCATATGTCACTTGGTGCCTTTTGTCCATACTACTTGACACCACACACTCAAACCTAAACGTCAAAAAAAAGAGGACACTTTACAATTGGTATGACTCACTCTATTAGGTATAATCTCTTTGAGAAGGACCCTGTAGAGGCTTTATTCAATCAAACGTGGTCCGCGCGTAATAATAATTAGTAATATTATACAAGGTGTTACAAAAGTAAAAATAAATATTTTAAGCTTTTAAGGGGGTGGCGTAGACCATCAACCTGAACAACTTTCACTATGGGACCAACATCGAAATCGCGAAAAAAAAATCAACTGTCCCATACATTTAGCTCGAGTAGATTTGTAGTTTAGTATGGAACATCAGAATTTTTTTTCGCGATTTCGAAATTGGTCCCATAGTGAAAGTTGTTCAGTTTGATGGTCTCAACCGGGTCCTTAAATGTTTATTTGTATTTTTGTAACACCTTGTATAGTAAAAGTTTCCTACCTGTCCAGAGCAAGTTTGGATTAAGATAAATATTGCTCTCAGTAGTGGTGCTGCTTTGAATGTCTTGTGACTGTAGTATCTGTGTGCACCTACTGTTGTATTCGTCGTTGATACTGCATATAATAACACACCTAAAAATATTAAACGATAAATAAGAAATCTTCCCTTGTAGATGTAATAAAATAATTAATAATTAAAATAATAAAACAAAAGAATTAAAACCAACTTCAACTTAATGTTAAGTACCTATACTTCATTTCAAATAAGATTTTCCGATTCCTATACAGGGTGTTACAAAAGTAAAAATAAACATTTAAAACTTTTAAGGGGGTTGTTTAGACCATCAAACTGAACAACTTTCACCATGGGATCAATATAGAAATCGCGAAAAAAAAAACAGTTGTCCCATACATTTAGCTCGAGTAGATTTGTAGTTTAGTATGGAACATAAATTTTTTTTTTGCGATTTGGATATTGTTCCCATAGTGAAAGTTGTTCAGTTTGACGGTCTAAACCACCCCCTTAAATGTTTATTTTTATTTTTTTAACACCTTGTATAGCTTTCTGGCCAATTCTGATTTGCAAATATAATTTACTAGCAGCCCGTTCCGGCTTCGCACGGGGTAGACAAATAAATTTTAAGACTCATTTTTCTACACCTTCGGTTACATTGTTCAAATTTTACCAAGGATCCCTAATTTTTTTCAAAATGAAATGTAGCCTATGTCAAATTGGAAGAATGTAGCATTCTATTGGTGAAAGAATTTTTTAAATCGGCCCAGTACTTTTTGAGCCTATTCATTACAAACATACAAAAATAGGTACAAATCTTTCCTCTTTATAATATTAGTGTAGATGTAGATTTATCAGAAACATATACTATCCGACATACTGGAAAGCTTTCTATTATCACACAACTTCAATGCTCTATGCTTGACGGAAACATGGTTAAGGGGAGCGGAAGAGAACATATAGGAATAAATTTTAAAAATATGCAATCTCTTCCAGGAATTTGCCTTTAAGGGGATATAATTCGGAGCGCGCTCGATACAAACGTACTATGGTGATATTTTCAATACTAACCAATTAAATTCAATGAAATTTTGCTGAAACAATCTTGAAACAAATATCTATGCTTGTATGGAGTCAGATTTTCGTTAAAATATACAGTTTCAATGCGATGCTAGGATTAATTTAAGATTTGTATGGAAATATTTTTGACACTGTAACTTTAAAACTATACATTTTAACGAAAATCTGATTCTATACAAGCATAGAAATTTGGCTTTAGATTGATTCTGAAAAATGTCATTGAGTTTAATTGGTTAGTGTTGAAAATATCACCAGAGTACGTTTGTATGGAGCGCGCTTCGAATAATATCCTCTTAACTGAATCGAGAGCGAGTATGATACATATACCGTGTTATATATTCGCAAGTGCATTCTACAGGCAATAACACATTCACGGCGGTGTTGCTATTAGTCGGGGAAATCTACGGATTTATGTATGGAGAAGGTTGCATTAATTTCACTTTTGGTGATAATTTGGAATATAGTAGATAAATACCTGAAAAACATAAATTCTCAATAATCCCCGATTTTTTATTGTGTATTATTGAATAATTAAGACATTTAGAAAACATTAAATTTAGGTATGAACAAAAAATGGAAAACTGGTGATTTTGTACAGGATGGCTCCATTCAATACGTTTTACTTAAAACAATAATAATCCCCGGTTAATATCGTAAATTTGAGTAGATATTTAATATTTTGTAAGTCTTCAAAAATTATAACTCTCTTGCTAGTATGCTGGAAGTAATATTTTTCGAAATAAGCTTGCCCTTTGTACATTTATATCGATATTAAGGTATTTTTCAGGATCCTGAGCCAATATAACCAAAAAATCTCGACATAAATGTTATAAACTAACAGTAATATTATTTCAAACACAATTTACTAAAGAGTCTTTAATGCAATCTCAAACTTTATTTTTCCTAGACTATATCCTACTACGAGAAGGCATCTAGTACGTCATCGTCTGTATCCGGTCCTGAACAAGCGTTCTAAATTGTCACTTAGGAATAAGCTGAAAATTTACAAAACTTGCATCAGGCCGATATTTACGTACGCAGGAGTGGTATTCGCACACGCCGCCCCGACCCATATCCATACATTGGAGACTATTCAAAATAGATTCATGCGCGACATGGTTCTTACGAAACAAGAACTT
This sequence comes from Agonopterix alstromeriana, assembly GCA_963924505.1. Taxonomy (NCBI): domain Eukaryota; kingdom Metazoa; phylum Arthropoda; class Insecta; order Lepidoptera; family Depressariidae; genus Agonopterix; species Agonopterix alstromeriana. The sequence goes on from OZ004662.1 coordinate 635,538, forward strand.
AAATATCGACTTAGAGTTGCCTACCATCACGCAACTCCCCAAATGTATGGTGAGGGACTATTTCACTGCCCTCCCACGTCACTCTAACCAGCTAGTCAGATTCAACGCAACATACCATTGCGTATTCAATAAGCCCAAAAAGCGTCGGCCTCGGAACGTCTTAAACGATCCGGACGACGTGATCACGGTCGCCATGATGGCGGCCGTACAGTCACGACTCTCAAACCCACACAACACGACCACCGCCGACGGTAACACGATCACAATCATAGACATGTTGCGTCGTCGCCGTAATACTCGAAATCCCCATCGCCGCCGCGGGGGACAGTCGCGATCTCTGCCCACTCCTTCATCTGGCGTCTACAGACGCTACCGGCACATAGCTGGCCGGTTCTCACCGATCCCCGCTTCCCAACCCGTCGCGTAATCCCAGCAACGCCCATTGCCGAGGTCCGTACCCCCCTGGGGTGCCCCTTGGGCAGGTTGCTTAAATCACTGGTTCGGTGACCTACCAGGGCGCTTCGCCGTCACTGGTAAGGCCACCCCCAAAAGCCCGCTGTAAAAAGCAGTAAATGCTCCCTGAGCAAACTGTATATGTCATTCAAAAAAAAAAAAAATCTAGTACGTCGAGCGAAACGATATTAGGGATCTATCTGGATCTATCTAAGGAATTTGTTTTTGAATATTGCAGCATTGAGATCACTAAACTAAATATTCTCTTAATTTGCTTACACCGATTAGATCGTGAAATTGATACCTTTTACGATTGTTTACTAAAAATGTTAGAAAAAATTAAATTACAGGAATCAAAAAAGCATATAATTATAGGAGGCGACTTCAATATAAATTACCTACAGAGATCAAAAGATTTAACTAAACTAAATGACCTAATGTTATGCTATAATTTTAAACAAATTGTAATTGAGCCAACTAGAGTAACTACCACATCTTCAACTTGTATAGACCTTATACAACGTGTTAATGAATTAACGCAAAACTAGAAAGTAGTTTGTTTAGAATCGAGAGCAGAATCGAATTATCATGGTTTCAACATAGGTATTTTTTTTCAAAATCATAAATAATTTGTTTGTAAAATTTAAAATTTACGGAACTCGATCTCAGCCCACAGCTCGGGCACTCTCATTTTAAGAATCTTGTTTTGGTAGTAAGTAGGGTACTTACTACCAAAACAAGATTCTTAAAATGTATCCATGAGCAAGTTAGCGCTTTCATTCATTGCTGAAACGATACAAATCATTTTTTGTTTCAAAACTTAAAATGGGACTAACTTTAAATTTTAACTATCAAAATAATGAAATTACTGTTTCAATCGAATTATTTTGTTATAAACCAGTTGGGGTGTATGAGGTTTTGCGCTTATTCATTAACACGTTGTATACACAAACAAATCCCCATTCACTTCATCGGTTCAGGAATACGGGTTTTCTGACCACAAGCGTAATATATACAATTGATACAAGGATAAATGATTTAACAGAAAATACGCCGTGGATTATTTCAAAACGAATTTATAACACAAAAAACATAACTGAATTAAAGAATAAACTAAGTTACATAAATTGGGACAATATACTTGAATACGATATCTAATGATATGAATAATAACTATAACGCGTTCTATAAAACTATCGCTACAATTTTAGATATATGTGTACCTAAACAAAAAATTTAAATTAAATCCAAAATATATAAAACATGGCTAACAAAAGGGTTAAGGAAATCGTGCAAACATAAACGCTTATTAAAAATATTACTAAATCATACAAAACAAAATGTGGTGTTAAAAAACCACTGCAAAGTGTTTGCTAAAATTCTAAAGAAATCTATTAATGCATCAAAACGCAATGTTTATATTACTCAAATGAAAAATTCTACTAACAAAACTATGTGGTCGGTCATAAACCAAATAAACGGAAAATCGAAACAAAATAGACACAAAAACCTAAAGCTAGCACTCGACAACAACGAAATTACGACGTCACCCGAATTATTAGCTAACACCTTCAATAATTTCTTTCTTAGCATCAATGAGTCACACACGAGTACACAAACTGTTGATAAATCAATCCTTTGACAGCGGTAAATTCCCCGACTCATTAAAAATATCAATTGTAAAGCCTATCTTTAAAAAAAAGGAAATGAACTAGATCCAAATAATTATCGTCCAACAGCACTCCTACCAATTGTCTCAACAATTTTTGAAAAGGCCATGTGCTCACGCCTTTATAATTTCTTAGAGAAACAAAACTTCTTCCACGAACATCAATACGGTTTTAGGAAAAAATAGTCAACAATATCAGCTGTTTACAAATATATACAGGAGGCTGCAGGGGAAATTTTATTAACAATAAACAATATGCAGTAGGTATCCTAATTGATTTAAGTAAAGCGTATGATAAAATTTCTTATAAAATACTCTTATCAAAACTATACCAAGCAGAAATACGCGGGAATGCCTATGATTGGTTTAAATCATACCTCAATAATCGTACGCAATACGTCCAGATCGAGTATAATGACCCAAAAACCCATATAATTCAATCTGTACGATCGGAATGTCGCGAATTAAAAGGTTCGATTCCGCAGGGCAGCGTAATTGGATGTGTCCTGTTTTTGGTTTTTATCAACGAATTGCCGAAAATATTAGACGTCCTTACTGTAATGTTTGCAGACGACATTTCGCTACTATTTCAATTTAACGCAACGGAAAACTACCATGAATAAATTCAAAACACACTTCGAACTATCCAAACTTAGCTACAACATAATAATTTGGAAATGAATCCCACTAAAACAAAACTCATACAGTTCTATCCCCCCCCCCCCCCCTCAGCGTACACCACTTACCTTAAATATAAACATAAATAACGTCCCGATTGAAGAGGCAGACCACTGTACAGTATTGGGCTTAATCATAGATAACAATGTAAACTGGAAAGATCACATCTCACACATGTATTATAATACCTTTTATATACCATACTAGCTGACCCGGCAGACGTTGTTCTGCCATTTTCCCTACCCTACACCTACCCTACAACTACCCTACACCTACCCTACACCTACCCTACAACTAATCTACACATACCCTACACCTACCCTACACCTACCCTACACCTACCCTACACCTACCCTACACCTACCCTACACCTACCCTACACCTACAACTACCCTACACCTACCCTACAACTACCCTACACCTACCCTACACCTACCCTACACCTACCCTACACCTACCCTACACCTACCCTACACCTACCCTACATCTACAACTACCCTACACCTACCCTAGAACTACCCTACACCTACCCTACACCTACAACTACCCTACACCTACCCTACAACTACCCTACACCTACTCTACACCTACAACTACCCTACACCTACAACTACCCTACACCTACCCTACAACTACCCTACACCTACTCTACACCTACAACTACCCTACACCTACCCTACACCTACCCGACAGCCGTTCAGGCGTGATGCCGTGACCAAGGGAAATAGGGATTCATTTTTATATGGCGAACTTCGTACCGCCTAACAGTCACATACAGTAACAGTTTTCATTGTTTTTAAGATGTATTCTGCTATTCGGGACGGAAACAAATCCAACAAATCAAAAACCATGGCAATCGGTCCAGCCGTTCTCGAGTTATAAGTGTTGTAACAAACACGACTTTCTTTTATAATATATAGATGATCCGCAAGAATAAATGAATTATGAATTAGTTATGACATAATTATCTTGGACGTTACTGTTCTAAGAATAAGTGAGAGGATGTATTTCAAATCTCTGTTTCTGTAGGTAATTCAAAATAGCCTTAAAATGTCGATGCTATTTGAAATGGAGTATCGATTCGAATCTAAAAGACATAGGTATTTGTATAACATTTTAGTTTTGAAGACATTTATAAGAGTAGTGAAATATTATTGGATTGCCCTTGCATATACAGGGTGTTAGGGTAGAAGGTTGTATTATTTTAATGGGTGATTATACCCATGATACTGAACAATTTTCCCAAAGAAACATAAGGGAAATTCGCTATAATTTGCCCTTTCATACAAACGTTCGATCAGCTGATTGCATTTAGTATGGAAAGTCCAAAATTGTGAGAATTTCATAAATGTTTCTTAGGGATAGTTGATCAGTATCATGGGTACAATCATAGAACATTATAAGAGGGGTTAGAAATGCGAAGTAGCGCTTTTGCTTCGGAGACGGCTGTCGCCACTTGTCTTCCCGCTCACGCTGCTACAAATACTCATGCCCTCTCGCTCGCTCCACGCCGCGCGCTTTATGGTGTTATGCAAATCATTGCATAACCTGTGGCGACACGTTCCACGCCTACTTTGCACTTCTAACCCCTCTTACAATGTTCTGTGGGTACAATCACCCCTTAAAGTAATGCAACTGTTTACCCTAACACCCTGTAACTATGTATAATCATTGAAACAAGAAATGATTTCTTCAATTATTTGCTATAAAGTTTTGAGGAGTTTTTTCACTTTACAATGGGAATGGTACTTTATGGAACACATAAAATTGTAATGGAACCAACAACTATAAAAAGTCATCAAAATGTGATCCAGAAATGCCGAAGTTATCGTGGAACATACATAAATAAAAAACACACGAATTAACTTCGATCAAAGACGAATTAAGAGCTTCATACTTTTGTTATTAAAATAGGATATCTGTGAAATAGGTAACTAATCGAACATTTTAGTTTTATTCTGCGGCCCGGCGCGGCGGCCCAGGTAGGATGGATATTTTATTAATAAAATTTTATTCCGAATGCGTAAATGCGCGCGCTACTCCAATCGATACTCCATTTCAAATAGCATCGAAATTTTAAGGCTATTTTGAATTACCTACAGAAACAGAGACACAGTACATGTTTTCTCAACTTTGTATATTATTATGTCTTTGTGTACAATAAAGTATTATAATAATAGTAATGACAGAGATTTGAAATACATCCTCTCACTTATTCTTAGAAACGTCCAAGATATTTCGGATAGTATATGTTTCTGCTAAATAAATTATATTTGCAAATCAGAATTGGCCCGAAAGCTATACAACGTGTTAATGAATTAACGCAAAACTAGAAAGTAGTTTGTTTAGAATCGAGAGCAGAATCGAATTATCATGTTTTCAACATAGGTAATTTTTAACAAATTTTTAATAATTTGTTTGTAAAATTTAACATTTACTGAACTTCATCTCAACCCACCGCTCGGGCACTCTCACCCTACTTGTTACCAAAACAAGATTCTTAAAATGTATCCATGAGCATGATAGCGCTTTTATTCAATGCTGAAATGATAACAAATCATTTTTGCCTCAAAACTTAAATTGCGAATAACTTTAAATTTTAACTACCAAAATAATGAAATTATTGTTTCAATCTAATTATTTTGTTATAAATCAGTTGGGGTATATGAGGTTTTGCGCTTATTCATTAACACGTTGTATAGGAATCGGAAAATCTAGAAACTAATCTCTATGTTTGTATGAAGTCAGATTTTCGTTAAAAAGTACAGTTATTGAACTAGGATTAATTTAAGATTTGTATGGAAATCTTTGAGGCACTGTAACTTTAAAACTTTACATTTGAACGAAAATCAGACTTCAAAAAAACATAGATTAGTTTCTAGATGTTTTCTGAAAAATTTAATTTATTTCAGTTACTATTGAAAATATTACCAGATCTCGTTTGTATGGAGCGCGCTCCGAATTATATTCCCTTAAACTGTTATAAGAAAGTACTTACATATTAATTATTCGGAATATATTAACAAAATTGTGACCGTTAATCTTATTTGCTATTGTATTGTAATTTTAATTTAATTTATTGCAATTTTATTGAAAGAAGAGTGACGGAAGGCCCATAATTGTTGACCCAGTCCGTACCTCTAAAGGTACCGTAGTAGAGTAAAATAAAACTAACTAATAAAATGAAATAAAATTAATAATATGAAAATATAATCAATTTATTTCAGACAATGTCCTTAATATTGTTAGTAGATACATTAATTAATGACTTTAAAAACAATGTTAGTAGACATCAACATTATTACACTATTTAATTTACATAATTTAATTCAATTTAAATAACTGAGACACCGGTGTATGTCGGTGTGTGACACACGTGTGCTCGTACCCAGTGTCACAGTATAGGGCAGTCGGGCTTCTCCCTGATGTCCTTCAGGATGGTGTTGGCGCTGCCCCGTTCCCTGCGCATGAGTGAGGAGACGCGGCACCGCATCACCCTGGAAAACGCATCTGTGCGCACGTGCGCGAACATCGCTGAGCCCCAACAACACCCTGAAGGCATTATTATGTTGTACTTGGAGTGTGTTGAAGGTCCGCTGACCCACAGATTGTACGTGTACAAGGTTTGGCAAAAGGCTTTGAAGAGTCAGCTTTACCTCCATGCCACATCGTGCAAATCTACGTGCCAACATATTACAGCGGACTACCATCGCCATCCTTTCTTTCAATGTGCCTGTCATCTTTCAAGTCCTCAGTAACCACATGACCGAGGTATTTGAACTCCTTCACCCTACCAAGAGCATCGCCATTAAGTAGCACAGGTGCGACACTTTCCAGCTTGCGGCTCTTCGCTTGAAAGATCAAGAGATGTGTAATTGCGTACTCTTAACTCACAAATTTCCTGAGCTGAGCAACACCATGTCGTCTGCATAACTGATACTGTTGATGTAGTGACCGTCAATCGAGCAGCCGACCCCTGTGTTGATCATGTCAACAATCAGCTGGTTCACGTAAAGGCTGAAGAGCGAAAGTGACGTCAACAGGGGGGGCCCTGCCTCACTCCGCACTCCAACCTGTCCATCAGAAAGTTCACCCAGCCATTTGACCTGGTTAGTTGACAATACCAATATTTGTCAATTCACCAGGCACACTAGTGTCTTTTAATTTTGACCAAAGAATGTCGTATCTAACCAGCCCAAATGCCTTGGAGAGTCCAGGATAGAGACACGGCTAAATGCTGGTTGTCTAAATTTGACTCGCAACTTCGTCCTCGTCGAAAAGTCCTACCCCTACATCCTTTGTAGAATATATATTCCAAAGGAGTCAATTTCTCCAGGTATGGAACTCATGTCGATTTGTTTCTCATAATCTCTAGATTATAGTGGTAATATTAGCTATACCTCATCTAAACGGAGTGTCGCGTAATCGCAGTTGGCACACATTTTGTGTTTATAAAATATGTTGGTTTTTTTATTTTTATTTTTGTATGAACATCTAAGACGTTCCTATAGGAACAGGAAAAAACGTCAAATAAGTCAAAACGGTGCATTTTATATTGATTTCATAAAATCCGGTTGCATTTTACCTAATCTTTCGTCCGATTATTAATTAAATTAGGGTAATACCATCAATAAACATTACCGTTTGTGCAAATAACACTAATTATGTAGGTGGCTACAGTGGAGATAAATGAATAGATCGAAAACTTGCAAACTATAATATATTGGAAAAAAGTCTATACATAGTTTTCTTAATTTTAAAATAAATCTAATTCACGTCCGAAGTTAGGTACGCGATATGGAATAATCAAATTATATAAATGCAATAAAACGGAAGCCGGCCGGCGCGGCGGCGCGGCGGCGAATGTCACAAAGCGAATCAAGTTACCGATGAATCGGCAGCTCGTGGGGCCGTCGGTCGCAGGTAGCGTGTTCTATGATGTGTAGATATAGGTATGGAGGATGCATAACACACTTATAATCCTGACGGATACGTTTGTGGGCCTAAAAGAAAATTCTTCAGCGGTTTAGGGTGTGTGTTGTTTGTCGGTCAGACATGGAACGCTTTTATATGTTTAAATTTTTTTTTATTTTAGCAAGATTTTCAGCATTACAATTTTGTTAAACGTTCTTATATAAATCTAGATAGTTATATTTATACAACGTGTTAATGAATAAGCGCAAAACCTCATACGGGGTGTAACGGATTTATAGCAAAATAATTAGATTGAAACAATAATTTCATTATTTTGATAGTTAACATTTAAAGTTATTTGCATTTTAAGTTTTGAGGCAAAAATGATTTGTTATCATTTCAGCAATTAATGAAAGCGCTAACATACTCATGGAAACATTTTAAGAATCTTGTTTTGGTAGTAAGTAGGGTGAATGTGCCCGTGCGGTGGGTTGAGATCGATTTCAGTAAATTTAAAATTTTACAAATAAATTATTTAATATTTTGAAAAAAATTACCTATGTTGAAAACGTGATATTTCGATTCTGTTCTCGATTCTAAACAAACTACTTTCTAGTTTTGCGTTAATTCATTAACGCATATACAAGGTGTTACAAAAATACAAATAAACATTTAAGTAGGTGGTTTAGACCATCAAACTGAACAACTTTCACTATAGAACCAACATCGAAATCGCGAAAAAAAAATCTGATGTTCCATACTAAACTACAAATCTACTCGAGCTAAATGTATGGGAAAGGTGATTTTTTTTTCGCGATTACGATGTTGGTCCCATAGTGAAAGTTGTTCAGTTTGATGGTCTAAACAATCCCGTAAAAAGAATAAAATTTTTATTTTTACTTTTGTAACACCTGTATATACATATATGTATATGTAATATAGATAAGCATAGATATACGTACACCATAAAAATCCAATGAAACTGATGCCTCCACTGAGTGCAATACCAAGTCCCCATAGCCCGAGGATATGTAAAACACTAAAGAAAATAATATTTGGCCAATTCAACTTATGTTTGTATGAATAGTCGGTTCCTAGTGAATCTTTTGAAACATAATTTTGGTTTAACTTGACCTCGCCGTCGTGGTTCTTGTCTCCAGAGGCGAAGGTAACCATTTTACAAAGTTGAGAGATTGGTGATTCGTTTCTGACGATACAAAACGTTCTGTAAAATTTATGGTAGGTGTAGGTACAAATGAAACCAACGAAAATTAACATAAATTTACAATGAAACGTATAAAAGTTACACACAGGATGTTTTAAATTCGATATGTCTAGATATTTTTTCGTGCATTTTATTTAGGTACATGTATCACAAGATAAAACCGAGTGCTAGGAGGAGTGGGGTGGAGTGGGAAAACCTAACCTTATGGTGGGTTGCAGAGTTGTCAATTGCATACAAAGTTTGACGCAGAATACAACATTTTATATACAACGTGTTAATGAATAAGCGCAAAACCTCATACACCCCAAATGATTTATAACAAAATAATTGCATTGCAATAATAAGATCATTATTCTATAATTAAAATTTAAAGTTATTTACAGTTTAAGTTTTCATCCAAAAATTATTTGTTATTATTTCACCAATGAATGAAAGTGCTAACTTGCTCATGGATACATTTTAAGAATCTTGTTTTGGTAGTAAGTAGGGTGAGAGTGCCCGAGCGGTGGGTTGAGATCGAGTTCAGTAAATTCAAAATTTTACAAATATTCAATACTATGTATTGAATATTTTGAAAAAAATTACCTATGTTGAAACCATGATAATTCAATTCTGCTCTCGTTTCTGAACAAACTATTTTCTAGTTTTGCGTTAATTCATTAACAATTTGTATATGAAAAAATAGTTTAGAAAATCTAGATGCCGCGTCACAAATATCATTTGCTAATATAATTGCGAAGATAATATAAAGCTTTAAAATTTTCTAGAACCTCTAGGGCAATGCAAGTGTTTATCCTAACACCCTGTATATTGGGTCTTTTTTAATATGCTGACTTTTTTTAAGGGGATGATCAAACAGTCAAACTGAAGAAAAAGGCACGAACATCAAAATCGCGAAAAAAAAAACATGGTATACGACAGCTGATTTTTTTTCGCGATTTCGATGTTGGTCCCATAGAAAAAGTTGTTTTGTTAAAGTGGTTTGATCATCCCCCTAAAAAAGTGTCACCTCATTAAGAAGAATACCGTACAAGGTGTTATAAAAATACAAATAAACATTTAAAGGGGTGGTTTAGACCATCAAACTGAACAACTTTCACTATGAGACTAATATCAAAATCGCGAAAAAAAATTGATGTTCCATACTAAACTACAAATCTACTTGGGCGAAATGTATGGGACAGTTGATTTTTTTTTCGCGTTAGAGAAAGTTGTTCAGTTTGATGGTCTAAACAACCCACTTAAAGATTTTAAATGTTTATTTTTACTTTTGTAACACCTTATATATATATGCAAGCATTATTAAAATTTGTATAATAGTTGAAACGTAATTTATTGACAATTTAAACAGTCACCAGTATAAAATAATTAAAATTAACAAGTAGGTACACACAATATTAATTAAAATTAAATAAAAGTTCCACTGGCTTTTCGGTGAAGGAAAACATCGTGTGGAAACCTGCATGCTTGAATTTCGAGGCATGTATTGTACCCACTGTCCATTATAAGTGGCGACGGGCTCACCCCCCGTCACACTGGACAGAGTTTCGGTAGGTACTACTGGTGAAACGTGGATGTTCTGAGGTTTCAGAATATCTCTGACTACCCCCTCGGGAATATAGTCGTGAGCATATGTTATGCTAAATAAAAGTTTAAATAATTTAACATCATTTAGAATTTGAATAACTATTAGGTATTGAACAAAAGTGACCATAACATAACTGAACATAATTATAAATGAAATTTTAGGTACTTATTTGAAATAAACAAGAACGTGGAATAAACAATAATAGGTACAATTATTACAAAATTTATTTATACAATTTAATCCTAGCATTAAAACTATACATTTAACGAAAATCTGACTTCATACAAGCATAGAGTTTAGTTTCTAGATTGTTTCAGAAAAATTTCATTGACTTTAATTAGTTAGTATTGAAAATATCACCAGACTTCGTTTGTATGGAGCACGCTCCGAATTAAATATTCCCTTAAAACTGTTATAAGAAAGTACTTACATATTAATTATTCGGTATATATTAACAAATTGTGACCGTTAATCTTATTTGCTATTGTATTGTAATTTTTAATTTAATTTATTGCAATTTTATTGAAAGAAGAGTGACGGAAGGCCCATAATTGTTGACCCAGTCCGTACCTCTAAAGGTACCGTAACATAAATTAAACGTAGTAACGGGTTGAGTAAAATAAAACTAACTAATAAAATAAAATAAAATTAATAATATGAAAATATAATCAATTTATTCCAGACAATGTCCATAGTGTTGTTAGTCCCTTAAGAGGATAGTCTAGTACCGTTTTGTCCATACAAACATATTCCCCTGTTTCCCTCTGGGATAATGACAGAAAGAGTTTTTTTTACCGTACGATCAATTTTACGTACCTCTGCTATGTCCCTGTTTTGCATTTTGCATAAATTAATTACTGTAAGAACTAGGGACCTTCGAAAATGACCAACTTTACCGTCCGTTTTCAGACATCCAGCAAACGAATTCACCGAACGGAATAACACAGACAAAGGAGTCAATTTCTCCAGCTATGGGAAATAGGCCAACAAAAAATGTTAGCGTATAGTTGGCGTATGGTTATGGAACTCATGTCCAGTACCGTCTTCACCATAAGGGCACACGGGGCCCGTGCCCAGGGCCCCCATTCTCAGGGGGCCCCGAAGGACCGAAAATTTCTCTCACACATTTATTCTCAAAACATTTTTGTCAGGCACATTACACTTTTTTCACAAATCAGTAATCTTATCAGAAGGTATTTACAAGGCATATACTACGCCATTATATCGATGACTGTGCCTATTCCTACTGTACTAATTAATAATATTTCCGAACGCATCCTACATAATTTACTAAGTACCAGCTATTTAGTAAAAAACCAGCAGCATTCTAATATCATTAATGACATATTATATCATACTGTATTTGATTACCTATAATAAATGGTCATACTTAGTAAAAAAATGTTATTATTATTCGCTTTTTTTGCTTTCCAAAAGTGCCCCAAATTCTTGTGTGCCCAAGGGCCCCAGCCTAGTTTAAGACGGACTTGCTCATGTCGATTTGTAATCTCTAGATTATAGTGGTAATTTTAGCTATACCTCATATAAACGGAGTGTCGCGTAATCGCAGTTGGCGCAAATCTTGTCTTGGTAACTAGGTAGTTTTTTATTTTTATTTTCTTATTTTATCGTATAAGACGTTCCTATATAATAACACGCATTGTTTTACATGTGCCTTTTTAACAGGAAAAAAGTATCTTGGCAAAAAAGTCAAAACGAAGAATTTTTTGTATTGATTTCATAATTCCGGTTGCATTTTAACCTAATATTTCGACCGATTACTATAATAAATTAAATTATGTTTTTAGAGTGTAATACGGGTAATACCATCAATAAACGTTGCCGTTTGAGAACCTAAAAGATATTTGCTCCTTTGACGAATATAAACAAAAAAATAAAAACAGACAGAGCCAGTCTTTCTCATATTATTCTTGAAATAATTATTAGAATCGGTTAAGTTTTGGAGGAGACAGGAAAATATGAAATGTTGATTTCATCCATAAAATCAGACCGAGCTGCAGTTGTCTCTTTCGCACTCTAGTCGGCGGGATGTGTGGGAGGGGCGGATCGGACAAATACGTGAACGGGAAAAGTGAACTATTCTCCAAATTTCTTCAAGACCCCACCTATCCTCTTAAACTTCCACAACATGTCGAAGCAAAAGACATTGCTTGAAAAGTGACAAACAAAACTTGTTACATGGATATCCTATTTGAAAATGTATTCTTCAAGCCCGTTCGGACTGATTTTAGAGATATTTATAAGGTTTTGTTTCTAACTTTATTCTGAACTCTAACATTGAAGTTTAATCGATGGCCGCCCTAAAAAAAGAGGCGAAAAAAGGTGAAATTTTTAGTCATTAGTGTATTTCCAATTATTGTGCCCCTGGCCAAATATATTAGGCCGCCCCCCATAACTGCAGTTTGTCGTTAAAACAATCTATTTTTCAATAAACTCAGAAAAACTTCTGTCCCCACCTATATTTCAAAAACTAAAGCAATCACTCATACACACACAACTGATCTTCAGTTACCATGAGCCTACATACTTAGTAAGTACCATTTTATACTGGTTATCACCTACCTGATCTATGTAAAACAAATGGTAGTACGGAACACTAATTGCCCGAATCTCGACTCGCACTTGGCCGGTTTTTTAAAATGACATGATTAGATAATGAGGATTATGAAAGCATCAGTAAATATTATTGTAAATAATCATTGATAACACGTCACCTACCTATAAGTTAGTACTATTAGATAATAATGTCAAGTTTATAATTACTCTGAGATTGCGTTTTATCGTACATTACAAGTAGGTACTTTATTATACAATTTATTTAGTCGTGTTTGTGACTTTGAGACGAGCATGTGGCTTGTGTTTACAAAGTTGTTTTGTTTGAATTAGAATTAGGACGAAAGTGAGTCATATTCATTATTCTGAAATTTACACACCCAACAATTATGTCTAAAATTACTTTAAAAACCGGTCAAGTGCGAGTCGGGACTCGGGCAATTAGTGTTCCGTACTACCAGTTGTTTAATCACTCTAGCGAGACTACCTCGGTTATCGAGACATATTCCTTTCTGCGCTACGCGTTCCTAAGGTTCGTAGGTGATAACCAGTATAAAATGATACTAAGTTTGTAGGCTCCTAGTAACTGAAGATCAGTTTACACTACTGGTAGTACTTTTTTGGTTAAACCGTTCAAATTTTAGTTCCAAACCTCGTCCTATACCTTATTTCTAATGTTCATTATTTTTTTCAGATTTTATATGGCTCTAGTTTTTGAAATATTGGTGGGGACAACAGTTTTTGTGAGAAAAATTATTCCATTAAAATTTTCAAAGAATAATTGGATACCAATATTTTAGACGCTTTAAGCTTTTTTTTTATTATACAACATTGTAGAAGATAAAATATTATTTTTGCCCCCAAAACTGCCCCTCAACATAAACACTACCACCATATAGCGGATGGACCATTAATTTCTATAACTATACCAAGTTTTAGCTTCCTGTGTCTCATGGTCTGCGAGAATAAAGTTCTCTCTGTTCAGCTCTGTTTTTGCGATGATGACCTCCGTGGTCTAATGGCTAAGAGTATGGCTCTTGACACGGAGGTCATGGGTTCGATTCCCACGGGGGACACCTAGTGATTGGTGAGTTTGTGCGATTTTCCCCAGTTGGTTAGGACATTGCAGGCGGAATCACCTGATTGTCTGAAACGAAAGATGATTCCGTGCTTCGGATAGCACGTTAAGCCGTTGGTCCCGGCTACTATTTCTGTTGGTAGTAGTAGTTACATAAAAACCACGTCAGAGGCCGTAAGGCGGTCTGAAAAAACCCACACGATAAGAAAGAAAGAAAGCTCTGTTTTTGACTTTGAGCGCATATATCTCGAGATAAAATCATTGTAACAACTAGACAGAGCTATCCAACGACACATCACACGATTTTTTAGAAAGAACTAATTTTTGCCAAACCCCTTTTAGTTGTACGGGAGACGATAAGAAATTGTTTTCTTCTTCTTCCGTCTTTGGGCTACTATTATCTGTCTTTATGCCAAATTTCGATTCAATAGGTCAAAAAAATGAGGGAGTTATTGAGCCGGGGCATACAGACAGGCAGACGGACAGACAGACAGAATGGACGAAAGTATAAGGGTTCCTTGTTTGACTACGGAACCCTAAAAACTTGTCCGTGGTGTAGCTTGGCACGTTTTTTGGTCCGAAGGAAAAAGTGGATCCTGGACCACATTTTACCTCATCGAATTAAAGCCCAGAAATAGTCTGTCGGTCGGTCTCTAGACCGATTAGTATGCTTAAAAATCACGTCGGCCGCACCCTATCCTGGCAGGGGTCCGCCCGAATTTATGTTGGACATTTAGTTGGTGGTGGGTGGTGGGTGGTGGATGATGACCACTGCAGCTTTTTCTCGTTACATTAGTGTTTATGCCAATATTCGACCTGAATCTAGAGCAGCACTTTTTTTTTGAAAAAGCAACTAATTTTTGAAATTCCATTTCTCTTTTAGAAATATTAGCCCAAATGCTGGGAATAATAATCTTTCGGAATAAGGCGAAACAAATCAGGTAATCATGTAAAAAGGTGAAAAAGTTGGTATATTTACATGTTACGTTTAGTAAATCAATAACTAAACGCTCTAAGGGTCCTAGCCGATAACGAAGTCATATCGCGGGAACTAATTGACATACAAACATGTTTGAATAATAAAAGTTGTAGGAAATTTAACGTTGTACAAAAAAGTACATCTTGCTTTTGCTGTAGAACTTAAGGGAAAAAAGTTATTAAGAGGATATAATTCGTAGCGCGCTACATACAAACGTACTATGGTGATATGTTCAATACTAACCAATTAAACTCAATGAAATTTATCAGAATCAATCTAAAAACAAATTTCTATGCTTGTATAGAGTCCGATTTTCGTTAAAATGTAAAGTTTTAAAGTTACAGAGCCTCAAAGATTTCCATACAAATCTTAAATTAATCCTAACATTGAAACTGTATATTTTAACGAAAATCGGACTCCATACAAGCATAGATATTTGTTTCAAGATTGTTTCAACAAAATTTCATTGAGTTTAATTGGTTAGTATTGAAAATATCACCATAGTACGTTTGTATGGAGCGCGCTCCGAATTATATCCCCTTAAGGAAAAACCGGAGGAAGGTCGAAAATTTTACGCCCTATTTTTGACTTTTTCGACATTAGCATTATACCTACTCGTAATGATTTAGTTTCTATGGAAGTTTTGTTCCATTGGACAATACCTATCCAACGACACCTCACTTGACATACTAAAAATAAAAATTCCTACTTTTCTTTCGATGTATGATGGGACTCCAGTCGAGGGTGTCGAATAAAATCTTTCTGTATAACTATTACATTTCTGTTTTTGGGTTACGTGATCTATATTCATGCCAAATTTCGATTCAATAGGTGCAAAAATGGGCGAGTTATTGAGGCGGGGCATACATACAGAAAGACAGACTTAAGTTTGTGTTAATTTTTTTTTTAACTAATAAAATATTTATAGGCGACAATTTCACTTTTATACATTTTCAACTATGACGCATGTATGTAATAATAAACTATGTTAATGACTGTAAGTAAACATCCTACGAGGATGACACAATTAATTAGTAAGCCAAACAACTTTTTAATACCTTTTAACCATTATTTACCTATAATATGCGGAGTACCTAAACTTATTAAATGCAAAGTGCACTACCTAGTTCACTTTTGCATACGAATGCGACTAGTAGTGTGAGTGTGAAGGAATTAAAAAAAAATTTGAAATCATGGCTTGTGGAGAGGGGTTTCTATAGCGTAAGAGAATTTCTAGAGCATGAATAGCAAAATGTTAATCTTTGTTTTTGTTTCGTTCATTTAAATCGAATATGTTACTATTCAAATTATTGTAAATTTTATTTAATGTTTAAATGACTATCATAGATTGAATTTGTTATATCAAGAGTTGTATCTTGACATAATTAATTTAGATTGTAAGACTTTGTGTAAATGCCTGCAAAGGTAGGCTTCAGTGAGACTAATCACTGCAAAACTTCTGCTAAAGCTTGTACCTGAATCCATCTATCTATATATATATAAAAATGAATCCCTATTTCCCTTGGTCACGGCATCACGCCTGAACGGCTGGACCGATTACGATGAAACTTTGGTGGGTTGTTGTGCATATGCCAGGGAAGGTTTATAAACAAAAAAACGGCCAAGTGTGTGTCGGGTAGGTGTAGGGTAGGTGTAGGGTAGTTGTAGGTGTAGGGCAGGTGTAGGGTAGTTGTAGGGTAGGTGTAGGGTAGGGAAAATGGCAGAACAAGGTCTGCCGGGTCAGCTAGTATACAATAAATTTCATTTCATTTCAATTAGAAAATTATATTGTTCTGTTGATAGAGGATTTTAAATAAAGAAGTAAATTGTTATACAATAAACCAACTACAGGTACTTAATTATCATTTACTACCATCATCATCAAAGCCTATTTATTTACGTACAACTGCAGGGCACAGCATCTGGCCGTAGCTGGAGGGGGGCTCGGTGGGTGAGTAGCCCGACTCACACTTGAACGGTTTTTATTTTATTTTTTAATCCTTCATCTAGCTTATTTCTAATTGTGGGTACCTGTTATTCGTTTCCAAAGCCGAAGCTTCACTAATTCCCATTATAAGTAGGACATACATGGTCTAATCTTCAAAAATTCTCCACAATTTCGCACCTATTTTTAAAAGTTTTGTTTTTGACATTTTTTTTTGTTCGAGCGTCAGCGAAAACGAATAAAATAATGTTGTGGCAGTTTTCACTGTTCGAAAGTCGTTTTAACTTTTAAACTACGTACGATAGGTACCTACTTGTTACTAAATTGCAAAATGAGGGGAATGGTCCTGGAATTAGGACGAAGCCACGGGTAAAGCTAGTGATAGAATAGTTCGTGACAAAATGATTTCCTATGGCTATGAGACGACATATTGAATGAAATGAAATGCAACAATGAAATTATTTTCATTTTTACAGGAAATGACGTGTTTGGATAATCCATGTCCAGCGTACAGCCAGGGGGTCGCTGGCGCCACATTCTCAAGCTTGGTGACCAACCTGTTTGCTGCCCAGTGTCTGCTCACTGAATCCTGGCCTGACGACAGCTTTGACAGGGTTTCTGGTAAGTTTTAACCTTGAAAAAACCGCATCGAAATCGGTTCAACCGTTTCGCCAGGTGGCCACAGAAAGACAGACAGACTCTTTTTACGTCCATGTGGTTGAAATAGCTGTATCTACAAGAGTTGACCAATATCTATCTGAACAACATTTGTAACCCAGTGAAAATACGGGTCGAAAGGAAATAATTTATAATGAGATTTTTTTTTAGCTAGATAGTTTATACAAATGATATTAAGATAATTTATTAAGGAATCCAACTAAATTACGTATTTCTAGTTTTTAGTACTAAAATGTAATTTATTTATTTATAGTCTTAGATCTCTTTTTTTTTTTTTTTATTGTTTTATAGTGAGTTTAACTGTGTAAAGTTTGTAATAATATTGAGTATTTAGTTATTTCTACTTAGTGATTTTTCTTTGGATTTTCTTCTAATGTAAAAGAATAGAAATATATTTAACAATAGACGTAAAAAATTGTTTGTACTTCCAATTTTATGCCAATTTTACATGATTTTTTTTACTTTGTTTAATTATTTAAGAACATTTTTAGTTGGACTTTCAATCTAAATGATAACTAGAATTATGATCTAAAGTATAAAAGAAAAAAACGTGTGTTATAAATTATTTACTTTCGCCATACAAGCGCACCGTAACTTGACTGGGCTTGGATTGATACATAACGTATTCAATCGAGTTCGCTTCTCGTTAATAAGTAAATTGGATATAGGAAAGCCCAGATTCCTACTCCATGGCGAATGCTAAAAGAACAAAAAATTACAGTTCTGGAACACATCGCACGTTAAAACCATTACCGTCACAAATGACAAGTTTCGGGAAATGGCCGTCAAAGTTTTTGCAAAACGAATTCGTCAATAAAAAATGTTTGTGAGTGATTTTTTATGATTTTATCAATGTAAATGATAGTTTGGGTAACAGTCCTTTTATTAGTTATGTACAGGTTATATTTCATTTTCATGCAGTTATTAAACAATATATACTTTTGTGTCATTATTCCTCTAACTTTTTTCACTTAGTTTATCGTGGAGACACTGAGACTATTCTAGTAAAACTTAAGGAAACTTTACAAAAATCAGCAATTAACTGGTGTAAATAATAAAACATAGTTTAGTAGTTAGTCCAGTAGTCCGTTTTTAAACCTCGGCGCAAAAACCAGCGGATTATAGATGTTATGAAGTATAATAAGAGTTACAATAGGACTAATACATCAGTTAGAATAGTTCTTGCGATTTCATGCACGTAAAGTTACTATTTCTATGTCCGTGCGGGCTATTCTAGACTCTCACACTCATACACCGTGTTCAAAGGAAGAAGTATATTAATAAATAGCACTCAAAAACACTCTACATTCGGCAAAAATATAGGTATAAAGAAAATGGACAAGAAACTGTGTAGATGTAAAAGTAAATTGCACTAAAGTAATTCCCAAAATTATTTTGTGTAAGGTACACAAAGTTATTTTGGGTTCAACTCTACATTTACATAGTAAAAGTTTAAAGACATGTTCTGTAACCTAATCGGATTTTGAGGAAGAGCTAGAGTTAGGCCAATCTAGTCCTCTGTTTTGGTATATTGTTTAGTGACACTTCTTTCAAAGTTGAATCAGGGTCTGGCGGGCTTGATTTTGAACACAAGCTTAATTTTAATTTTGATACTTTACTCTTGACTATCGATGGCTTTTCAGTAGTTTTTTCTTGCAAAACAAACTCAGAATCTGATGAAGAATAGTTTAATTTTGGCCTTTAAAGAATAGTTCAGTTTTGATTTTGGTATTTTGCTCTTGACTTACGAATGTATGAATTCGCATTTTTTTTTCGAAAGCAGACTTAGAATCTGATGATGAGACCTTAAAGAATAGTATGTAGTGTCGTAGAATAGTATGGTAGTCTGTAATACAATATTCCTGACTCCAATAGAATATTTTTAAAAGAAAACTGGTGGGGACGTCATTGTTTTTATTTGGATAAGATTCTGATGGTATACTCTTTTTCATGATCTGAAGTGGGTGAGGCTAACTTTATGCTACATGTATCTCAAATACTATACAGGGTGGTCCAACTAGTGACGTCAACAATTTTTTTTAAGATTCCTCACACCTGGGGGTATCCGAAAATACCCCATGTATGTTCCGCGATTTTTTGAAGTTTTCGAGTTATGATTTTTTAAAGTTTTTTTAATTTTTTTCTGCCAGCGATATTTCAAATATTCATATCTTTTTTTGTAGAAGGTATTTTGCCGATTTTTTTTCTGTGACGTGATTGCCTTAAATGTAGTTTTAATAAAAAAAATAGCATTGCTTCCTGAAGTCACTTAAAGTTATTAAAAAAAGGCCTGAAAGTCAGAACTTTACGTTTTCGTAGAATTTTCTCAATTATTCAACTTCAATTTAAAAATACAAAAAGGAGTGCTCATAACTTCTGGCTAAGCTTAAAAACTTTGCAGGGCCCTACACTACCAAAATCATAAAAAAAGTAATACGTAAAAGGCCTATTTTTTATGTAACCGGCCTTAGAAGGCGGATAGGCTAAAATTAATTGAAATTCGATTAAAGCAGTAAAAATTCTTTTATCTACTTTTTATCATTGTAATGGCAAATTTAATCTAAAAATGTAATTTTAAATCAATTTCAATCGAAATTTCTGGAGAATAACTGCAGTTCGTGTATTTTTTACAATAATTTCGGTCTCCACGCTGTGACCAAAAACTTTGTGAAATGGGTCGCGGATATGCCATTGAATTCCAAGGCCAGGTAGCAATGGGACCGGTTTTTACCTGCTCCATGCCCCGCACCCCTCCCTCCCCTCGCCCTTCGTAAGTATTTTGTTCAAAGGTGCTTTGTGTTATCTTACGTCGCATTAGTCATTTCTTGCCATCGCGCGTGTTAAGACTGCTCTCGTTGACGTTATTTTCTTTCCCTTGAACTACTTACGCTGTGTTAACTGGACTCTGATTTGCCTCACGATTACCCCTGCTTGTGTTTTGGACCCTGATTTGCCTTACGAACGACCTGTGCTTGTGTTTTGGACCTTGATTTGCCTTACGAATAACCTGTGCTCAGTGATTTGGATTGTCTTTGTGAAGTACCATGAGCTACTCACTAAGCGAATATGCAGAGATGCATTATTATTATGGCGTTGCCCAAGGCAATGGCTCTGAAGCTGCGAGGCTTTATCGAGAGGCATTGGAAAGACGAGGAGAAGTCAGGGAGCATTACCCGGATCACAGGGTTTTTATTAATACACACAACACCCTGATGGCTGGCCGTATCCCCGGGCGAAATCAACCTCGCGGAGCTGTACCCCGGGATCCGGATCAAGTAGAAGAAGTCTTGGAAGAAGTTCAAAGAGACCCAACTACAAGTTCAAGAAAAATAACTAGACGAACTGGGATTCCACGAACTACGGTTCTAAGAATTCTTAAAGACGGTGAGTCATAAAAAGTAAGGATCTAAGCTTTTAATTGTGTTATAAAAAAGTAAGATTTGATTAATTTAGTTGTTTTGTAGACTTCGTCAAGTCTAGCAGATAGTGATAAGCCTATCTCAGATCTAGGTAATACGTAGTCTCTTTCTCCCAAACCTAGTACAGACCATGCCGTAACTAGTTAACTTGTGATAGGTACTTAACAGTGTTTGTTTTGTTTGCAGAAGGGTTCCATGCG
This sequence comes from Agonopterix alstromeriana, assembly GCA_963924505.1. NCBI lineage: Eukaryota > Metazoa > Arthropoda > Insecta > Lepidoptera > Depressariidae > Agonopterix > Agonopterix alstromeriana. The sequence goes on from OZ004662.1 coordinate 656,938, forward strand.
TACCATATTCAGCGCGTCCAAGAGCTCCAGGAATCCGATTACCCAAGAAGAGTGTCATTTTGTGAAACAATGTTACAACGAACAGAAGAAGACCCTGAATTTTTCAGTAAAATAATGTGGACCGATGAGTCCCGATTTGAAAGAAATGGAGTGTTCAACATACACAACTACCACAGCTGGGCTATTGAAAACCCACATTTGGCAAGGGCGTCAAACTTCCAAACACGCTTCAGTGTAAATCTTTGGTCTGGGGTCCTAAATGGAGAGCTAATTGGGCCCTTTGAATTACCAGCCAGGTTGGATGGAAACACTTACTTGAACTTTTTGCAAAACAATCTTTATGAATTATTACAAGATGTAAATCTTCAGATGCGACGCGACATGATTTTTCAACAAGATGGCGCGCCCTGTCACTATGCGAGACAAGTGAGAGACCATCTAAACAATACTTTTCCAGGAAGATGGATTGGGCGTGCAGGGCCGATCGAATGGCCTGCGCGTTCACCAGACCTCAACCCTATCGACTTTTTTGTTTGGGGATTTTACAAAGAACTGGTGTACGCGACCGCAATCGACAACGAAACAGAACTGAGACAAAAACTTTCAGAAGCAGAAACAAAAATAAAACAAGAATACTCAAGTAGCTTTAGACAATTGAAACATAACTTTTTGAGACGTTGTCGACTGTGTATTCAAGTAGGTGGAAGGCATTTTGAAAATTTATTATAATAAAAGGTATTTTTTCAGTAATTTGTGTGTTTTATTTGTATTCCAAAAACAGTTAATTTCACACCTAGCAATTTTGACAAATTAATCATAAGTGAGACGAAAATTATCAAAAAAGAAACACAAACTGCATTTATTCTGCAGAAATTTTAATTAAAATTAATTTAAAATTGCATTTTTAGATTACATTTGCCATTACAATGATAACAAGTAAATAAAAGAATTTTTTATCCTTTAATCGTATTTCAATTAATTTTAGCCTATCCGCCTTCTAAGGCCGATTACATAAAAAGAAGGCCATTTACGTATTACTTTTTTTTATGATTTTGGTAGTGTAGGGCCCTGCAAAGTTTTTAAACTTAGCCAGAAGTTATGAGCACTCCTTTTTGTATTTTTAAATTGAAGTTGAATGATTAAGAAAATTCTACGAAAACGTAAAGTTCTAACTTTCAGGCCTTTTTTTAATAACTTTAAGTGACTTCAGGAAGCAATGCTATTTTTTTTATTAAAACTACATTTAAGGCAATCACGTCACAGAAAAAAAATCAGCAAAATACCTTCTACAAAAAAAGATATGAATATTTGAAATATCGCTGGCAGAAAAAAATTAAAAAAAACTTTAAAAAATCATAACTCGAAAACTTCAAAAAATCGCGGAACATACATGGGGTATTTTCGGATACCCCCAGGTGTGAGGAATCTTAAAAAAATTTGTTGACGTCACTAGTTGGACCACCCTGTATACCATCTAAACTTTTTGAGGTTTTTGTAGCTGTTTGAGGTGGAGCTAAAGAAGTGCTACGTAATTATATAACAAGGGGGCTGTACATCACAATGAAAAATATCTAAAAGTGGGAATTCTTTTGCAAATAAAAATTCACTTGAGTTGTTAGTCAGTTTAATACCGTGTAAACCCAATCATAACCGCATTAGTGCTCTTGGATTTGGGAATATAATAATTTATGAAAACCGAAACTTTAATCGTAAAAACTTAAAATGTCAACGATATAGTTTCAGGCAATATGGACACCAAACGAAACATGACACAGTTTACTTTACGATACTTTTAAAAAGATACAAACAATACTAACTCTAAGAAAATATTATCATTTTGTATGAATTAATACAAAATGACAATATTTCTTGAAATTATCAATAGATCTTTTATCTAAAGTAAAGGCAAAAATGATTTAAAACATAAAATGACAGTATTGTTTAAATTCCTGTGTTATACGCATCATAAACTTTAAAAAAAGAATGACCTTAACCGTCAGAAATACATTATTTCCTAAAACTGCCATAGATTTTTAGAATTTCGTTTAAAGTCATCGACATTCTACTGACATCTAGCAGAATTACTTGGAATTACGTTACAGGTGTTTTTGCATTGGATAAAGCTGTGATTGGCGGAAGACGTGGTGCAAAAATCTAAAAATGCAGGTTTTTCGTTTAGTGACACTATTGGTTTTAATATGCGACATAACGGCTGGCATATAGTCCGGGCGTAGAAGCCGTAAAATAACCACTAAGTTATAATAATATTGGAGTTGATGATCGCCGTATCGCCGTGTATACTTTTTTATTGGACTTTGAACTCTCCGTATGGTTAAACGCCCGCTAAAAAAATTTTGCTCGATGGTTTTTGGATACGTTAATTATTATTACTCTTTTCTATGCGTTAAATATACGTGGTGTAATAGTTTTGAAAACTGCCTAGCAACTTCCTAGCTAATGAAAATAAAGTTTGATATTGCAATTGTTTTAGATCATGAACGATGCCTAAAACACCTTGCGTAATTTATAAGGGCTGTAAGGCTCCTATGATTTTTAAGGTCAGCCAGCAGAGCTTTTAGGCCGAGATTCAGAGACGATTTTTTTAGTCTTAGCTCGAGCTAAGCGTGGCGAAAATGTATGGATTTTGGTATACGGGAGTCCGAACTATGACTTACAAATCGTCTCTGAATTTCGGCCTTAGAGCGGAACAGCGGGACTTTTTAAAAGCCTTTTTTTCATTCGGTAACTCGATGAGGTAATGTCGAGATTGACGTCAATAATGCAGATCATTTTTGTCACTGCATAGAATCTGCCAAGTGCGTGCGTGAAAAGCTTGTAGCCGGGAGTGCGATTTTTGAAAGTCACACGTTCTAATCAGCAGTAGAAAATGTCAAAATTTCTATGGAGATTATGCATCAATCGATCATGATTTTGATTGTGCAAAATTCAAAAATAGCACATCAGACCCTCTAGCATGATTTCTCTACACGCGCGCGACTCGGATTTTTTCCAAACTAGGTAATAGTCGCGGCTTGCGCTCTCCGAAAAGCGCAGGAACAGATTATTTTGTATGCAGCGAAAGCTTGTTGTAGGCGCGTGTAGAGAAATCATACTAGACCTAAGCTCCCTGAGCTCCCTAATTAACACTACCTACGTCATAAATGTCACTATGATTGCAACCGAATAGTCTTTGTAGTTTTGACGACGAGTAAACAAGCAACCAATTCTTGACCGACACCGTATCGCAATCACTAATCTCAAAACACAATCACCAACCAAACCATCGAGAGCAATGCACTTGTCGGGACTTTCCACAGATGTCAACACCCACTTGTTATAGCAACGAAGCTAACAGATGGCGCTACGGTCGCACTCGTAAATGTGTACGTAAGACAACTTGCGACGTCACATTAGTAACCCGTTAGCCGCTACACAATCATATACAAGACATGAATCGCGCAAGAGAAATAATCACAGAGATTCGATATACAACGTGTTAATGAATTAACGCAAAACTAGAAAGTAGTTTATTTAGAATCGAGAGCAGAATTGAATTATCATGTTTTCGACATAGGTAATTTTTTTCAAAATATTAAATAATTTGTTTGTAAAATTTAAAATTTACTGAACTCGATCTCAACCCACCGCACGGGCACACTCACCCTACTTGCTACCAAAACAAGATTCTTAAAATGTATCCACGAGCACGCTAGCGCTTGCATTCATTGCTGAAATGATAACAAATCATTTTTGCCTCAAAAATTAAAATGTGAATAACTTTAAGTTTTAACTATCAAAATAATGAAATTATTGTTTCAATCTAATTATTTCGTGATAAATCAGTTGGGGTGTATGAGGTTTTGCGCTTATTCATTAACACGTTGTATATACAAGGTCCAACTAAGAACTGTTGGACCACGGCGCCGGTCCCCAGGCTTTACACCTAGCCTGGCGGAAGATCTTCCCTTTTTACCGGAGGAACTTTCCACAGTAGTTCCTCCACACACTCAAGCAGAAAAACATCAATTATGTCTTAAATAAGGTATATTTACAACAATCCACTCAAGTACCTACATGAAAAGCAGATCCATTGTTCGAGTACGTTCATTCAGGAAATGTTGATGATCAGTGTTAATAAGTGTATCTTTTCTGATGAATAAATATATTTTTATTTTTATTTATTTTTTTACGTAATGCAATAACGTGACCTTCTTCCGCTATTTTAATTTAATCAAAGGGGAAAGCAGATTTCTTTTTCGCGCTTCCTTTGTTGGTCCCATTGAGAAAGTTGTTCAGTTTGATGGTCTGATCTGATCATCCGCTCAAAAAACCATCAGCTTATCAAATTGGACCCTGTATAAGGTCTAACAAAATAAGCTGAAACAATTTTACGCGGACGATCAGACCATCAAACAGAACAACTGTTTCTATGGAACCAACATAAAAATCGGGAAAATATCAACTGTCCCATACATTCGGGCCAGTAGGTTTGCAGATTTGTATGGAACAGCTGATTTTATTTCGCGTTTTGACATAGGCTCCATAGAGAAAGTTGTTCAATTTGACGGTCTAATCATCCCCTTAAAATAGTTTCAAGCTAATTAAATCGTTATACAAATAAAATAAATTCTTTCTGAAGTGCACATTAAAATGAGCACTTACTGTAATTAACACAATGTAAACGCGTTAAGTAAAGTAAATAGTGTCTTTTGTACAACCCCTTGTGTGCCCACTTTAGCAAACACTATTACCACTTTATATTGTTTCACTTGTTTATACCCCGGCTTGTCCCCCCCTCCTCTTTTAAAGTCCCCGCCAGTCTGCCGCTGACGGCTCTTAATATCAAAATGGATGGTATTTGATTAACACGATTCGTTTAATATAAAAGCAATGTTTTTTTTGGAGCCGATACCTCACATTCGTGAAAACGATTTCAATTTCAAACTTCGTTTTAACCTATAACCTTCATTCCAAATAAGGACGACGAGATTTTCCGATTCCTTTTTAGCTTTCTGGCTAATTCTGATTACCAAATGTAATTAATTTATTGGCAACATATACTATCTGACATATCTTGGACGTAACTAAAGCTGTTCTAAGAATAAGTAAGAGGAAGTGTTTCAAATCTCTGTTTCTGTAATGCAAAATAGCCTTAAAATTTCGTTGCTATTTTGAATGGAGTAGGTATAGGCAAGCTTTGCTGAAGTCTGTATTCAAAAATTTAAGTTGTCTTAATTTTCAGAAAATACGGACTTAAGGACTAGTTAAGTTGATTTAGGATGACAAAATCCATGTAGTTATTACTTAGCCTTAAGTATGTCCACGTGAAATGCAAACTTAAGTGTATACTTACTGAAAGCAGAATTAACGGAGACATAGTTAAATTTAATAGGATTAAGAAGTATTACTTAAGTTCTACGTTAGGCTAAACTACCTAAAGTACGCCTTAAGTCTTCCTTCAAAATATCTCTGACTACCCTCTCCGGGAATATAGTCGTGAGCATATACATACATACATACAATTGTAGACTTCAATTAACAATTACGAGTAATTGTTGAAAAGTAATCATGTTATGAATTTATTTGGAATTCTCCTCTTTATAATATAGAGGAATTGAAAACAACAAGAGTAGAAATAAGAACCAACTTAAGAGAAGTTTATTCCGAATGCGTAAATGCGCGCTGCATAAAAACGTAGTCTGGTGATATTTTCAATACTAACCAATTAAACTCCATGAAATTTTGCAGAAACATTCTAGGAACAAATCTCTATGCTTGTATCGTGCCCGATTTTCGTTAAAATATACAGTTTCAATGCTAGGATTTTTTATGATTTGTATGAAAATCTTTGAGGCACTGTAACTTTAAAACTGGTCATTTTAAAGAAAATCTGACACGATACAAGCATAGAGATTTGTTTCTAGATAGTTTCTGAATAATTTCATTTAGTTTAATCGGTTGGTATTGAAAATATCACCAGACTTCGTTTGTATGGAGTGCGCCAACAGTAATATACCCTAAGGAAGCTGCCAGCTCTACGATCACCTGTTGTTTCGTGTTTCGTTGTTGAATTAACAATTACAAATGTATTTGTAATTGGTAATTGCAATTACTCAATTACATTTTTGGTAACGACTATAAATGTATGCTTTTCGAAAGTAAAGAATGATTCAATTAGCTATTTGATGTTTGGTGACGGTGTAGTGGTAGGTGGATGTTTGTAAGTTAATGTTGCTGAAGCCAGGAATGTCTCCGTATAAAGGGAACTCCTCAACGGTTAATAGAATTGGCTTGTAATTTTCTATACACGTTCAGTTTTGATAGCAAAATATACATTTTAACCAAGATCTGGTGCTGAAGCCAAGAATGTCTCCGTACGAGGGAACTCGTCAACGATTGACAGCATTGGCTTGCTATTTTGTGTATACGTTCAGGTTTGATAGCAAAACAAACATTTTGATCGTCATCATCGACGGATCTTACGTCAGATTTGAGAAAAGTGGCCGCCATCTTGAACTTTTTTGTTCTTCAACCGATTGCTTACAAAATCGATGTCTGGGAGTTTCTGTGAGATCTTTACAGGAATCTGACATCAGAATTAAAAAAAGTGGCCGCCATCTTGAACTTTTTTGTTCTTCAACCAATTGCTCGAGAAGTAGACTCAACCCCAACTAAAACCCCCCCCCCCCCCCCCCACAACTCCCACACAACCCCCACGCATCTCCCACTCTACCCCCCACTCACCCAGCATTCATTCATTCATTTACTTTCGTTCAATTACGTAATTCAATTACGAAAAGTAATTAATTACGCCCAACTCTGCTCCATACCTACTAAGTGGCGTACGTAGGAAAAGCTCAAAATCCCGTCTCCTAGATGGCGCTGACTCATTGCCCGCGAGTAGATGAATTGCCAATATACGCTTAGAAATTTTGAATAGTCTTCTAATATTATGAATCAAACCCACTTCGTAAGAGAGGTAGGTTAGATAACTAAAAAGAGTAGTAGATTCGAAATTATTGGTGTCGGAATTCGCGAGCAAGGAGTCAGCGCCATCTATGAAACGGGATTTTGAGCTTTTTCCACTTAGTATGGAGTATAGCACGCTTCTTCTCTTTTACTTTATGCTATAACGCACTTATTTATACCGAAGCGATTCGACGAATTGCTGAGTCATTTGTTCTTTGCTAGTGCAAATGTCAATAAAAGTAGGTACTTAATTGATTTCAGATGGAGATTCTTTCGACTTCATCGTCGTGGGATCAGGGACCGCAGGGTCCATTCTTGTGAACCGACTGACCGAGGTCGAGGACTGGAAGGTCTTGCTCATCGAAGCTGGAGGCGACCCACCGATGGAAAGCATTGTTAGTTTACACTGATAATACAGCATGAATATCACCTATAAACTACCTGCACTACGCCACTAGGGACCAGGTGGAAAATAGCCCTAGATACGCCAATGATGATTGAGCTTTTATTAGCTCAGAAATATACCCAAAAACGATGTCTTGTGCAATCTTAACTAAATCGTTGGGTTGTTGAAATAATCTAGGAACTGGCACATAGATCTCAATTCACCAACATACTAGTTCCGGATAAGTTTTGATGTGATTCGTTTTGTGCACTAATCATAGAGTTATAAATTAATTGACAAAAAAATTGCTATAATAGCCTATTCTTGGTATAATAGCCGTTTTACTATTCTTCATAATTAAGAAATATTATTGTAGTTAGAATAAAATCATAGGAAGCAGCAGAACGATACCGAAAACCCTCGTATTGGTAACTCAACTCGTAAGGGACTCGATCCATGATTTTGAACTTTCACGAATCGAATCACGTGTATTTGAGACAAAAAAAATATAATTACCTAATTATAATAATAATTTCAGATTCCCAATTTCTCTGGAGCAACTCACAGAACCCGACACTCATTCCAATACTACACCGAAAAAGATGAAACAACTAACAGAGGCTGCGTTGACGGAAGATCCTTCTGGCCTCGAGGTAGACTCCTCGGAGGCACTGGATCCATCAATGGTCTCCTTCATATGCGTGGAAGCCCTGGAGATTACGAAGCTTGGAATACAGACGATTGGAACTGGCCTACCATAAAGAAATATTTTATGAAAAGTGAAAATGTTATAGACCCTTTGATTGTTAATAATCCAGAATTAAGTAAAGACCACGGGTTTCAAGGAGAATTCATCGTAGACCAACTTAACTTTACTCATGTTGAAATAGTTGATAAACTGTTAGAAGCTTATAAAGATTTAGGTCTGAAGTATCTGGATGATTTAAACGGCCCGACTCAAATGGGAGTTGGAAAAATTAGAGGCAGCAATCATAAAGGCAGAAGAGTCAGCACCGCAACTGCTTTTTTAAATCCTGTTAGAGAACGTAAGAACTTGTTCGTTTTAAAAGATACATTTGCTTACAAAGTAGTCATTGACGAAAATACCAAAGTTGCTAAAGGAATCAAAGTAACTCTCAAGACTGGATATGATGCGATTTTCCATGCTACAATGGAAGTTATTCTAAGCGCTGGAGCAGTAAACACCCCTGTACTATTAATGTTGTCAGGTATTGGCCCTAAATATCATCTTAAACAAATGAATATTGGTGTTATAGCTAGTCTACCCGTGGGAGAAAACCTTCAAGATCATGTAAGAATTCCTATACCAGTGACAGTAGATACAGGAGCAAAGTCCAAAGATGAAAAATATTGGCTCAAAGCCTCAGTCCAGTATTTAATAGATCAAACTGGTCCACATGCTACAAATTACGATCAGCCTAATATAAACGCTTTTCTATCGGTCTCTGATGGTAAAACGCTTCCTGATGTTCAACTAGATCACAATTATTTCGTACCAAATACGTCTTATGTAAAATCAATGTGCGAAAATGTAATGTCGTTCAAAGAAGACATTTGTAAACAATTTGCTGCATTCAATTCCGATAAAGAACTAATTATATTCTTCGTATCTTTATGCAGGCCATATTCAAAAGGGAAAATACTGTTACGTAATGGAAATGGTTCCGAATTCCCAAAAATATTTTCCAAATACTTTAGTGACAAACGAGACATGAAGATTTTTGTTAAAAGCCTAAAGAGAGTGATAAAAATCGTTGATACTCCAACCATGAGGAAAGTTAATGCGGAATTGAAAAGAATATATTGGAGCGATTGTGACAACTATGAGCTGGCTAGTGATGATTACTGGGAATGTATGGCTAGAACTCTCACATACAATGTTTACCATCCTGTTGGGACTGCTAAGATGGGTAACGCTGATGATCCAACGGCTGTTGTCGATAGCAAACTGAAGGTACATGGTGTAAATGGACTTAGGGTAGTAGACGCCAGTGTAATGCCTACAATACCTAGTGTTAATACTAACGCAGCTACAATGATGATAGCAGAAAGGGCAGCTGATTTTATTAAGCTAGAATATGGTGTTCTTGAAAGTATAAAAGATGAATTATAGAAGATCGTTTTATTTCAAAGCATGTCATACCGATTTTTCTGTGATTTTTTTTCAGTAAATGATTCGAGTTCTAGATAGCGATTTTATTCTAATTTATTGTAGGGTAAAATCAAGTAGGTATAATATAAAATTCTTGGTTTCAGGCTTTTATACAGTTTGATACCGAGAAGGCAATTTTGTTTCTATCCAACTCGGGCAATGTTATTGAACTCGGGTTCTAGCACTAATGTGTGAAAAGGACATAATTCTTCAGTTCGTCAATAACTCGCCCAAAATAAACAATGTTCTTGAACTCGCCTCATTACAACTCAATTTTAGAATCAAAGTAAAAAAAACATAATGATTAAATGAGATTGCTCTTATATGGAGATATATGTATTAGGTGTAGGTACCTATTTTCAAAACCATTTTAGTTAAAATTACTGGGCTATTATTATTTACGCTAAGATCCAAGCGGACGATGTCGCTTGCAAAATAAAGATGTTAAAGAAAATGGCTTGTCTTACCAACATTTTTGCATTATGACTACCACCTATTTTCTAATTGTGGTATTCAGGGATTTTCTATATTATATAAAATACAAAGTGCGTATCCACAACAGGCTTCGTCAAAGAAAATATACCACGCTGATCCACAACTCGTTTCGTTAATAAATACATTCCGTATATCTGCAACAAGCTTCGTCAATTTATATACAAAAAATTAAAAAGGGGGGACCTACAACCTATAAACCTCCTACAAAGCCTCTCCCCGAGGGACGGTTTCAAAAAAGCTGGCAGCATTCCCCCTCTGAATAGCCAAGCTTATGCGCTGACGTAGGTAACTGCCAGCCCTCTTATCACCAGTGGTCTCTATAAGACGTGCTGATATCTCCTTAACAAGGTGTTTTGCATCGGGTCCCCATGGTCCCAGGGTCTCAACTCTCAAAGGAACAAACATATACCCCTCTCCAATATCCACATATTTCCGGCGCTTCGATAACTCCGCCGATGCCGCAGCAGCACCCGCACCCGACGAAGTCCTACTAATATGCGACGTCCCGCCAATGTGTCCACACAAGTTGCGTCCCATACCAAAGACCTTTCCAACCTCCAAGGCCTTACAGTCAGGACTCCGTGTTTCGGAAGGCACGTTAAGCAGTTGGTCTGGGATAGTTCCGTCAGATGGCGTTGTAACTATTCGTTAAGCCAGGTCAGAGGCCTATTAAGGTGGCTTGAAAATTCTCCGACTGCAAGTTGACCACTAACTTGCCTCCACCAGCACGCACTGCAGTGGGATTCTACAGGTTATAACTAAACTTTAGTTGGTAAGTTGAATAATCACTGAAGTTTTTAAAATTAGTTTCAGCCTATGGAACATCCATTTTGTATCTTTAAGATATTTTTGCAAATTTTCAAACCAAAAATGTTCAGTTTCGGCCCTTTTTTAGTAACTTATTTCGACTTCATGTTGCTGATTATTTTACGTATAGAAGAGTGATGAGAATGATGGTATTTCACGTCCACCACGTTGGATTTTAAAATGATTATTGTTTTCGTAATCAGCGACCCGATAAACCATACAAACAATACCCATCTTGATTTTTAGACATTGTCACCCCATTTCCCCCTTTCAGGGGTTGAATTCTGAAACAACCTGAAACACTTGTTTACTCATTTATCAATAGGAGTACTCCTGTGAAGTTTCAAATAAAATAGACTAACTAATCTTGTTTCCCCATACAAACTACGGACCCCTGTTTAATTCCCTTAGGGGGTGAATTTCTTAGTGCCTTAGTGAACCCCTAGACCTACTATAATACTATTAAGTTACCTAATAATACTAAGTTAAAGTCAGAACATAGTCATATCTCACATTTTACGTAGGCAGTACACCTACACCATCAGGACTAAGTAGTAGGAACCCGGAATGGCAAAGTTTCTTTGTAGTCAACAAATTAACAATTATTAGAAATCTGTAGATTCTCCAGCGGAAATTCTACTATTCTCAAACTTTATTCTACCTCTGTAACTCTGTATTACTCGTACCTGTGATAGAAGATCGGGTTTTGGTGACTCAAGCTCTCTGCCTAAGACTGCAGTAATAATATAATGTGGGTAAAATTTATGATAAAAGAAGAAGGATGACAAAAATGTATACTTTTCTTTTTTATCCCGTTGGATGAGAGCAGCGCAGGACCGGTCTTTCGTTGTGGCGATCCTTGGGGGAGGCCTATGACCAGCAGTGAGCGATATCGGCTAAGATGATGATATTTTTTGCAGGAAAAGATTAGATACGCAATGGCGATTTTGAAAACGAACCTCGCATACATGCATACTGTACTTTGAAACCAGTCAATGGTCATTTAATACAAGTCTATTTGTGATAGCCAAATCACCAACCAAATCTGTGCCATGCTTAGAAATAATTATCGTTACGGATACTGCTAAGCCTTCCTATAAGATCTACGCAATGAAGAACATAATAAATAAATAAAAATTCTACAAGTTTGTTTAGGTTAGATAACTACTATTTAGATTAATTATATAATAATTATATTAAAATTTGTAGTCATGTAAAAAAATTGTGTACGAATTTCTTCTGATTCGTCGGCTAGGCTCGATAACGTAATTTTCATGTGGTAGGGAAAAAAGTGTCAGTTTGTAATACCGTAGAATAAGTAATTATTTGTTCAACTCTATAGCTATATGTTTCTTTGAATAAAACTACAGTTTATAATTTAATAAAATATTGTTTTTTATTCGATATAAAACAAAATGAGTTTGTGTTTAAATATATTCATTTGTGCATTTACTATAAGCCCTTGCTACTATCTAATATTATTAAGGTGATTTGTGACGATATTCCATAAAGTTAATAAAAGATGGCATGTGGTACGAAATCTTTTTCATATTATTTAATGCCCATAACAGATCGCAGTGTTGTATAAGTCGAGTATATTGATTTGATGATAGACATCAAGCACACGTAGTTTAGCGTGGTTATGCCACCTACCGACAATGTCAAAGGCCTCTGGGAATTCGTAAGCAACAAAAGTACCGTCTTCATGTTAGATTTATCAAAATTCTCCCATTTACAATCGTATACCGCTGCCTCAAACATCTCACCGGCATTTATGAGGAGCTGTCCCGTCCAGCAGTTTACAACAGCAAGCATGAGTGTGCAAGGTACATCCAGGTATGTGTCTTTTAATCCACCAAATAGTTCAGATATTAAACCAACTATGAGCAGAACGAATTCAGTCATCAGGGCAGCCCTAAAAACGTTTTCTACTCGCTGCAATAGACTTAAGTACAATACATGACGCTTGATTATGCCTTTCAAATGATTATGGACGTATTCATTTAATAATTTTCTTTTAGTCTCTACTCTAGGAACGATTATTTTATTTCCTGATTTCTTACTTTCTTCTAGGTAATTGTTTTTTGCGTCATCCCAAATGTGTGTTAATTCAATGCTCAGAGCTATCATTTGTGCTTCTGCATAACCAGTTATGATCAAGAATAGTGAGCTGGTACAAAGGCACACGTAGTCGATGTATATGATTGAAGTTCCCACTATTAATAATGCTAATTCGTAATTTGGTGACTCGAACATGGGCTCCAAGCCTGTGAACATAAAAGATGTGGTTAATTCAAATGTCAATGGACAGTACATACAGGGTATAAACTTAATGGCGTTACATATTACAGGTGCTTCCTACCATCAAATTGATCAATCTTTACCATTAGCCCGGTTTGAGCCGGGACTAATTAAGAATGGATTTTTTTCGCTATATCCAATAGCCAATTTGAGCTTAGAAATATATCAATAGAAAAATCAAGTCTGCAATAGCCCCAAATTAAAAATTTAGCAATTATCCCGTTCTAAAAAACGTGCCGGAACATATTTTTTTCCGCATTATATTCACACGTTAAACACGGAGTATATTTTTGTCTATTTATTTTTATTATTTTATTTCTTAAGGACAACCAACAAGTTAAACACTTATACAATTTTATGTTGCAGTGGTACACAGTTGGTGTATAGACTAAGTGCTAATTTAATTATAGGCTGCCACGTAATTCAAAATGCGGAAATGGCGGTCTACTCTTAGTCCAGTCGGATTAGACCAATTTTCGACAAATGAAAACATGAATCGATAGAAATCAGAATTTTGGTATAGATGTTTATTGGGGCTTCCCAATTCCTGACAAAATCTGTCGCGCTCGAACATCTTGAAAAAAGGAACACTTAAACAGTAAAAATATATAAAACTTAAAAAATATATAAACTAAAAAAATATATATTATTAGCATGTCATTAATAATTATTCTGCATTAACTCTGCCTGTCCTTTTAATCATGGAAAAATAGTTAATCCTGGCAAAAGAGGTCTCTGCTCTTTGGTCATTCTGGATTGCTATTGCAACGCCTATATAGATAATAATATTTAAAAAAACGTTCATCCAAGTCACTCTTCATTACTATTGTCTTATAAGGTGTGAAATGTATGATATACTGTGGTCTATATGAATAAATGAAATTAATGAAATGAAACTTTTTCAATTTTTAACCAATATCTCGGCAACTATTAGTGATACGAAAAAATAGTTTCAATAAAAATATTTAATTGCCTATAAAAAAGTCGTATCACACCCAGCGTACAAGAGTCAGCCAAATATAGCACTGTTACCCCCTACGGCTGCAGCGGCGCAGCAACACTCGTTTCGTGTTTATCGGTAAGTCCAGAAATGGCGTGGATAGGAAAAATCTTCCGAACTGTGGGGTTGGAGAAAATTCCACGATTTTCTTGACCCTGTTCGGACACAGAAGGCTCCCGCTCCAGATTCAGTGCTTTCATTATTATCATGTTATTGTAAAAAGGGATGTACCTCATGTTGTTCTCTAAAATGCGCAGCGATTTGTGGACGTTGCCAAGGTACCGCGTGCGTGAACTCGAACAGTAATCTTGATATTGAAGTCGAAAGTTCTATTGAGAGAGAATTTTATGAGGAACCTGTCAACGCGGCACAGCCAACTTGAGTACGACGACTTCGATGATGCCAGCCCCGATGAACCACTTCAACCAGACGATTGGGTTTCAGACAATGCTACACCAAGTACGCATGCAACGATTTTAATTGGTAAGAATAGACGAACTTTTACACATGTAAGAAAAACTAGCACAATTTTCAATAAATTTTATAATTTGTCATTTATTCATAATCTTTACAGGTCATGAAGCTGCAAAAAACTATTTGCGCAACAGTTTCGAGAGCTCAGGAGACTTTATTCTCCATTCGATGTCGGATTACAGCAAAAGTATTGGAGCAATTTAATACGCTAGATTTTTTAATTAAACTATTTTTTCCTATTAGTTGCCGAGATAAAGACAAAAAACTGAAAAATTGTACCTTTTTTCCAAGATGGCGGCTCGAGCGGAACCTCAGCGGAACAGATTTTGACGGGACTTTTAGTATGTCCAATAGGAAGCCTCAATAAACATGTACCTATACCAAAAATTAGAATACTATCGAACATTACAGAACATTAGTTTCTATTTTTTCTTATCTGACTAAATTATTAGAAAGCTTTGAAAAAATAGTTGAATAGGTAATTCTTTTATTTGTCATTTACATTGTTTAATCTAATTAAAATGAGTGCATTGGTATCCATTCTATTATTAAGTTCTGTAAGTTAGTAAGGCTTTTGGGAGATACAATTTTGATTTCTTATGTTGCGTAGAGATTTTAAAAAAATATGTTTTCAAAGAGAGCCGTGGTGGTCCAGTGGCGAGTAACCTTGCCTGCCGTGCAGGAGGCGATGGTTCGATCCCCGTCCACGCCGACTCGTACCAATGAGTTTTTCGGAATTTATGTACGATTTGTAACACCACTGGCTTTTCGGTGAAGGAAAACATCGTGAGGAAACCTGCATGCTTCAATTTCGAAGCATGTATTGTACCCACGGTCCATTATAAGTGGCGAAGGGCTCACCCCCCGTCACACTGGACAGAGTTTCGGTACTACTGGTGAAACGTGGATGTTCTGAAGTTACCAGAATATCTCTGACTACCTCCTCGGGGAATATAGTCGTGAGTATATGCTTATGCTTATGTTTTCAAATAATCTTTTCGTCACTAAATGGTGCCGGTTACCTTATAATAAATTCCCATTCATAATTACTTCCTATCCCTCCTAACAAAACTCCGTAAAATGATTGGGCTACATGGGACCAATACAGACATCGCGAAAAAAGTACCAGCTGTTTCAATTTAGGTTGCAATTGCAATACATTATTTTTCACGATTTCTATTTTGTCTCTAAAGTGATAGTTGTTTAGTTTGATGGTCTGAAGCAACATGTTTAATATGTAACCCCATTTTACACCCTGTATATTATGAACACAATAATATGGAGACTTATAAAAATATGAGCGCCATTTATCACAAGAGTGTTAAGAAGCTATCAATAACAGGACAGGAAGACTAAAGAAAATAGCCCCATAATCTTCAACAATCCATGCAGGATTCTGTGAACTAGGTACTTATGTAATTTTAATATCGGGCACAGGCCCACCATACATTCCCACCGCGGTAACTCCAGTAAACCAGGATCAATAGCGGCGACCATTCACAACACTAGACAATGAAGTCCAGCGAGCCCGGGGGATGACTCTAATCTGTCTTGGAACCCGCAATGAATTTAAACAAAGAAGATAGGAGTAGGAAACACAAATATCCGACTTCCTTCCATTGCAAACGGGAGACAGTAATAAGAAAAAGCATGGCTATCAGAGAGCCAATTCCAGAGATCATTTGATGGCAGAGTTGGAACTCTACCGACTTATGTCATGTCACAGAATAAGTTAATAGTATATTTATGGTCAAGTGTATGAAAAGAATAAACAATTAAATGACGACATGTAATACTCATTCGGTAGGAGACGACTGCCGTGTAATGTCCGGCTTCGAATACCACCAACCCAGTCGAGTGTCGTAATGGGCGACTAATTCCTTCAGGCAATTTACATATATCTTTGTCGCCCAAACCGTGTGGCTGCCATGTATGTGAGACCCTACCTCTGATCGTATCGGTCTCCCATTCCATCAGACATAGGACGGTAAGGACGAAAGATTGCATCTGTGTTTAGCGCGTATCCACTTCAAAATATCCTGCGTACCTACCTGACGGCTTTTCTTTAAAGATTAGCAGTCGCCGTAGTCAAAATCGACTAGAAATCCATCATCATCATCATTGCGTAGACATTGTTGTTTCTATGAGTGTAGGATAATGGCTATAATTAATTTTAGAATGCTAAATAAAGATCTAATATTGGTAATTACTAATTACCTAGCAGAACTTGCTTGTCCTGTATCAGATGTTTTCCGGGCAAAAGCGGTTTTAGGAAAACAAATGAGACACAGTTGTTCAAGACTACAATCCATAGGAATAGAATCCTTTTCTTGACAACCGTCATCGTTTTTCGTAAGTTCTTGGCATATCGGCTTCCTGGTACAACAGCGGCATTGCACGACATGTATCCATCTACAATGTCTTTGATTGTGTGTCTGAAAACGTAAAGATTTTTATAAATGGCAGTATTTGTTATGCCAAGTCAAAGACTTAAGTAGCATGAACTTGTAGTATTGAAATAGTCTTAAGGGGCTATCGGTTCAGACGAATATTTTCAATGAGAAACACGATTGCCCAGCCCTCCGAAAAGTGCGTGCGTGTGCCTGTGTATTTTCGATTAAAAAGCATTAACAAAAGTACTTTATACAAGGTGTTACAAAAATACAAATAAACATTTGAGGGGGTGGTTTACACCATCAAACTGAACAACTTTCACTATGGGACCAATATCGAAATCGTGATAAAAAAAATCGGATGTTCCATACTAAACTACGATCGAGCTAATTGTATGGGACTGCAGATTTTTTATTTCACGATTTCGATGTTGGTCCCATAGTGAAAGTTGTCCAGTTTGACGGTCTAAACAACCCCCTTAAAAGTTTTAAATGTTTATTTTTACTTTTGTAACACATTGTATAGATTTTTTAATGATTTCACTAGATAAACTAATGGTGAATATTTGAGTATAAATACCAAAAAACCGGCCAAGTGCGTGTCGGGCCACGCAATAGGTAGAGTTCCATAGTTGCCCGTCATAATATACGGACTTAGAAGGGGGCTTTTTGTTTCATACTACTTTAACGGCTAGTACAGTCTAAAGAGTACATTTTACAAGTTGGTCGACTATTACTCGATTACTTGTAAAGCTTACTTAGCGGTGATAATTTTCCTTTTAAATTCGTTATATGCACTACTGCCGTGAATTATTTCACACATCTAGAAACAACAGTTTAGCTGGCAGGGAGGGGGGGGGAGAAAGACGGGGGGACACTTGACTCTAAAAAAAATTTCACTTTAAAGCTTAATATTTCGCTGACGGATCCCTAAATCGAAAAATGGTGTTGCTACACCCACAATATTTTTTAAAGACCTATCCAACACTATGGGATAAACGAGAAAAAAAATTGCATCCCCACTTTTCGTGTAAATATATTTTTCAAGATTTTATTTTACCACTTTGTCGGCGTGATAAATATGTATACCCATGTCAAATTAAAGCTTTCTAGTACTAAGCGTCTTTGAGCTAAGCCGCGGACAGAGGGACAGACAGACGGGCATGGCGAAACTATAAGGGGTCCTTGTTGACTTCGGAACCCTAAAAAACGGAAACTATTTTATGTTCTTCTAAAACGAGAAACATGTTTAAAATACATGAAAATCCGTCATCTTTGTGACGATTTTCTATCGAGTGAAGTAATTCCAATCGTGTATTCAATTTATGATTTCACTAGATAAACTATCCAAGAATACTGAGGCATTTCGGTAAATTGCATGCATCCAGTCGAAAAATTAAAAATTAAAGATGCCTTCAAGCTATTTCGTCCTTCTATTACGCTTAACCCACCCAATAAAAACTTACTGATACAAAAAAATCCAGATAAGCTTCACCAAGGTAGCGTTGCTAGCCAGTCCAAATGAGAGGTTGATGACGGCAGTCAACAGGTCGCAGGAGGAGTGCGGGCAGCGCCAAAAGACGAACCACGCCATAGAAACAATGAAGGTGTAGATGTTGCAGATTGCGGTCACTTGCACCAGCGCGATAGCGATCAGGGGCATACCTTGCGAAAGATTGTAGTCAAGTATATAATAGGTCTTTATAAGATAACTAATATTTTATTTAACGTTACACCTTTGTTATTATGGGTACAATGGATATCAAACGATTTTTAAATCTGAAGAACCATCATCATCGCCGCAAGTGCTTTGACGTCCTATAGTATCGACCTTTTCAATTACCTGTGCTATATAGGGTTCTTAATATGCTGACTCTTTTTAAGGGGATAATTAGACCGTCAAACTGAACAATTTTCTCTAAGGAACCAACATAGAAATCGCGAAATAAAAACACCTGTTCTATACAAAACTGCAAACCTACTTGAGCCAAATGTATGGGTCAGCTGATTTTCTTTTCTCGATTTCGATGTTGGTCCCATTGAACAACTTGTTCAGTTTGACGGTCTGATCATACCCATAAAAAGTGTCAGCTTATTAAGAAGGACCCTGTGTAACTGTCCAGATCTTTCTCTGCCTCAACAAGAACCAACTGTTTTTAGAAATAGTCCGATCGACTTGATATTTCTGTTTATGTTTAAGAGAATTTTATTCCGAAAGCTTTCGAGCGCGCTGCATACAAACGAAGTTCCATCCTCTTTTCTGCATTAACCAAATTAAACAATTTTTTTTTCATTGATCTCGATGTTGGTGCCATAGTGAAAGTGGTTCAGTTTGACGGTCTGATCATCATCATCATCATCTCAGCCGATGGACGTCCACTGCTGGACATAGGCCTCCCCCAAGGATCGCCATAGCTACCGGTCCTGGGCTGCCCTCGTCCAACGGTTCACCAGGTCGTCGGTCCACCGTGTGGGGGGCCTACCCACGCTGCGCTTTCCGGTATGCGGTCGCCACTCGAGAACTTTTCGGCCACATCGGCCATCGGTTCTGCGAGCAATGTGCCCCGTCCACTGACACTTTAGTACTCTGGTTCTTCTGCGGATCTCTTCATTTCTGATTCGATCTCGCAGGGAAACTCCGAGCATAGCCCTCTCCATTGCCCTTTGGGTGACTTTCAGCATTTTTATGAGGCCTTGAGCGAACGACCATTTCTCTGTTCCTTATGTCATCACTGGCAACACACACTGATCGACGACTTTCGTTTTAAGACACTGCGGTATTTGGGATGTGAAGATCCTACGTAGCTTCCCGAACACAGCTCAGCCGAGTTGGATTCGACGGTTGATCTCTTTCTCGAAGTTGGGACCTACCTAACTGAATAGTTTGTCCCAGGTAAACATAATCGTCAACAACTTCAAGCGCAGAGTATCCGGTCATCACAGAATTGGGTACAACATGGGCATTTGACATGATCTTCGTCTTATCCATCTTCATCTTCAGACCAACTCGTTCGGAGGCTCTGCTAGGATCATCGAGCATCGACTGAGCGCCTCCATAGTCTCCGCCATGATGACTATATCATCGGCAAACCGAAGGTGACTGATGTACTCGCCGTTTATGTTGATGCCTAGCCGTTTCCAGTCCAGAACCTTGAAAACATCTTCCAGTGCAGCGGTGAACAATTTCGGAGATATAACGTCTCACACCTCGATGCAGTAGGAAAGGTTTCGAGTTCTGGTCCTGTAGTCGGACTGACATAGTGGCGTTTTTGTACAAGCATTTCAGTACTTCGATGTACCGGTAGTGTACTTGGCATCGCTGAAGAGACTTCAGTACAGCCTAAGTCTCGATCGAATCAAAGGCTTTCTCGTAGTCCACGTACGCCAAGCAAAGGGGCAGGTTATACTCTTCAGTCTTCCGTATAACTTGCCAAAGCGTATGTATGTGGTCCACGCCACGGTGCTAAAGCCCTTTCGGAAACCGGCCTGTTAGGGAGGCTGGAAATCGTCAAACCTGCGTGCGAGACGGTTCGTAATGACTCTTGAAAACAGGTTTTAGACATGGCTTAGAAGGGAAATGGGCCTACAGTTCTTCAACAGGGAATTATCCCTTTTTGAAGAAGAGCACCACCAGACTTCTCTTCCATACCTACGGTCTGATCATCCTTTAAAAAAAGTGTCAGCATATTAAGAAAGAACCTATGTGTATGTGACAGCCGGGCAAATACTGAAGCGGTGAATTCAGACCATCAAACTGTTCAACTTTCACTATGGAGCGACCCTCAGGAAACGTGAAAAAAAAAATCTGCTCTTTCATAAATTTGAGTCGAATAGATACAGCTGTTTGTATGGAGCAGCAGATTTTTTTTGCGTTTCCTCCTTTTTGGTAGCTCCATAGTGAAAGTTGTTTAGATTGATGGTCTGAATTCACCGTTTCATTATTTGCCAGGCTGTGGCTTACACCTATATATAGGTAGTTTAGTTTCAATGCTAGGATTAATTTAAGATTTGTATGGAAAACTTTGAGTCACAATTGAAAAGTGCGAAGCACAGACATTGGTTTCTAGATTGTGTAAAAAACATTTTTTTTATGTTTAAACTAAGCCATAGAACTTCGGAATTCGTTTTTTGATAGATAGACTGAGATATAGTGCCATGAAATCGGTAATTTATATAGGGAAAATTAAAACTGTCTGTTCCCGGTCGTACCTATCTGGATTTGATATGATAAAGGTATTCATTAGACAAAAAAAGTATTTTTTCACACAAATGAGAAACCTTTAAAACTCACACTTTTTAAATGTGAAGATAATGGTAATACTAGAACCATTGAACTATTTCGTACATCATATTAGAACACATTATTTGTTCTTCACATTCCAAAAGTGTGGGTTAGATCCGTTTTGAATAACCACGTCAAATTAGCTACATTAAAACATTTAATCCATACGTTTAGTGCTCCGGCTGTCAATATTGATTGCAAGTAGTTGGAACAAGTTCGACAAGATTTCTATCATCTTTGGGAAATCGAAGTCAAAATGTTGACTAATCTTCTGAAAGACTCGACTCATGGTGTAGGTAACACTGAACTGTTAGCAAAAGAGTTGTTTGTTTAGACTGAGCGATAATAAAGTGAAATAAGTAATCATAGCACCCTTTAATTTATAGTACTCCGAGAGTAATTAACGGAATACTTATGACACAATTAGATATGTAATTAGTTGTTTAGAATATTTACAACTTAATAAGTAGTTGCAAGTATTGTAAACAACTAATTACGTATCTAATAGTTTCATAACTATTCCTTTAATCCCAGTGCCCAGGCACAGGGCGCAGACCCTGGAGGGGCGCAGAAACCAACCGGCGGTATGCCAGCGTGATATCCCAGATAACATTTGAAACTGTATAAACGCTGTACAATGAAAATTTTGAAGAGTTTAGGCTGTACAAAATGGCTGGATTAGGGCTTTATATCCGGATATACAGCCGTTATATCCGCAAAATGGGCCCCAAATTATACAGCTCTAAGTGTAGATCAAGCTGTCTAACAGCTGTGTAATAGCGGCGCAATGGCTGACTTAGAGAGTAATTAGATTCCATTATACAGATACTGTTCTTAAATCTGACGTATTTTATTCTTATATATAGTCTCAGGCTTGTAAAAGTCTGAATAGAAGAATAAAATTATGTTCGTCGTCGAATCCTTCAACTTATTTTCTTAAGATTTATTTATTTATCGGATCATCGGACACGCGGCGGCCATCACATTTTAATTTGTGAATAGAACAAATATTATTTTGCTGTACCCATTATTAGTTTCTTGGTCGCTATTTTGCTTGCGGCTGCTACGTCTTCGTGAATATGTATGCTAATAGTAAGCCAAAAACTCATGCGCTCTTGAAATAATAGATATTAACGAAAGTGTTTGTGTAATAAGAACCGTGTACCTATTGAAAATAAATTAATTTTGTATGGTATTCAGGTAAAATTCTGTGTAAATATCGCCGAAATATTTAAAATCATACTTAAAATATTTTATGAATTATGATACCGTGATTTTTAGGTTATGGTTTAATGGCGTCTTCAATTATACAGCTGTTGCTCTTCTAGTACTCAATTATGAAGCTTTTTGCTTAACTAAGTTGTAATTTAAGTATTTACAACAGCCTAAAGAGTAAAATTGGCTGTACATTAGAATTTAATTACTATAGTAGCTGCTTAAAAGAATACGTTTAGTAAATATTACAGCAATTGTGAATATACTTTGTTTAGATTTCTTTTAATTCCGCCAGTTCTTTTTTCGTTTTTTCCATGGTTTGATGTTCATTTTTGACTCTTGACAATAGCGCAAAACAAATTCACGATGAATAAAATAATGAACTATGCAAAACTGGCATTTAAGTACACCAGCTTTACTTAGGCATTAAAATATTCGATAAGCTGCATAATTATCTATTGAAACACTATCAACGTTTTAATGATCTACTGTAAAACCGAGGGCTGTACTATAGGGAAAATTTTCGCTAATCGCGTTAGCTTTAGAATAGGGTAAGGCTAAACTCGTATGCAGCAGGGGCGCGTTCAGAGCCTACGCCCAGAGTGCACTCTGGGTGCAACTTTTCGCACTAACGCCGTTCAGAGCCTCGGTGAAAAAACGCCCTTTGCAACTCGGTTGTCACAACTCAACCGTTCCGTACCTCTGACGGGTTGCAACTTTTAACCATCAAATTAGATGGTTAAAAAACACTCTGACGTTTTGATTATCTGTGGTTACTTGACTTTTTGCTCATTTTGAATAAAAGTTAGTTTTTTTCAATTTATTTTTATTCACTCTTTGATTCTTTAGCATGGAAGATGAGTTTTTATTGTATTTGGAAATGATGGAAGCCCTGGAAGCCCTTATTACTGTCAATGTCAAAATTTGAGGTTATAAAACAACCGGGATCGTTCCGTACCTTTTGGCGAGTTAAAAAACAACTGTTCGTTTCGTACCTTAGAGTAAAAAACAACCAAACAACCGCACCCGAAGGTTCTGAACGCAGCCCAGATAGCATTGTATTATACTCTTGTACAGGAATTTGCTTTCTAAGGGTTTCCTAGATAACCATTGAACAGCTATTATCAAGCCTAATATGATGAATGTACTACAGAGTACAGAATACAGTAGAATACAGAATGTAGTACAGAATACACCAATATCCAGAAGATAGCAATATTCAATGCTCTTGTACTTTAGGATTAGGCAACACAAAAGTAGAATTCTAGAGCACTATTCAGTCGATATACTGCCCTAGTCTTTTAAACTTGCTTATAGCGGTTTTTTACTCCATACACTGTATTTTAGAGTTTATGGGTGCTATTTAAAAGCCAAAAGTAATAATTTCGGCTTTATACAGCCCTAAACCAGATCTTCTGTGTAAAATAATACATTTATGCTATACTACAGCCTTAAATATATTTTGACGCTTTTGTTCATCGTTTATATTTTTATTATTTTATAGTTTATAGTTTCATTGTAAGCTTTCAACACCATAAAAAAAATAACAAAAAAAACATTTTATTAGATATTACATAATTTCGTTGAAAAGTATAATAAAATATATATAATAAATAAAACAGGTCAAGTGCAAGTCGGGCAACTCGTGCACTGAGGGTTCCGTACCATATTAAATTACAAAAAAAGTTGTTTTCTCCTGGACCTTTAGCGCGTGACCGACTCACACTTAGCCGGTTTTTATTATTTGTTCCTACAACGTGTTAATGAATAATCGCAAAACCTCATACACCCCAACTGTTTTAAAACAAAATAATTAGATTGAATCAATAATTTCATTATTTTGATAGTTAAAATTTAAAGTTATTCACATTTTAAGTTTTCAGGCAAAAATGATTTGTTATCATTTTAACAATGAATGAAAGCGCTAGCGTGCTCATGTATACATTTTAAGAATCTTATTTTGGTTGCCAGTAGGGTGAGTGTGCCCGTGCGGTGGGTGGTGATCGAGTTCAGTAAATTTTAAATTTTACTAACAAATTATTTCATATTTTGAAAAAAATTACCTATGTTGAAAACATGATAATTCGATTCTGCTCTCGATTCTAAACAAACTACTTTCTATTTTTGCGTTAATTCATTGACACGTTGTATAATGTAGAATTTGTTCTATAATCACACCAAGTTTGACGCTTGTATGCATTACCGTTTTTACGATAGAGCGAGAAGAAGAAACGTTGATAAAACTAGTTTCTTGTATGAGGACCCCTTCTTACATTTTTACTTCTTGACAGTTTTCTTGTCCACCATAATAACGCACATTCTGTGAAAATGTCAACTAGTCTAGTTATTGCGGTTCAAAAGTTACTGCCCTAAATAGCTAGGACAGATAAACAGTCAGTCAGACGGACGGACAGCGTAGGATCCCGTTTTCACCCTTTGGGTACGGAACCCTAAAAAACAAAAAGAAGTTAAGAACAAAAATGGTGAGCATGCCCCCCGCTATTGTACTAACGTCAAGGGGATATACAGTGTCCTATACATTTGAATTTTGTATGGGACAGCTGATTTTTATCGTTTCATGAGGTAGTGAAAGTTGTTCAGTTTGATAGTCTGAGTTCACCGTCTCAGTATTTGCTAGGCTGTCACTTACACCCTGTATAAATTATCGGGGGTCGAGTGGTCCGGGTCGAGCTGTCCGGGTCGAGTTGTCCGGGTCGAGTTGTCGTAGACTCGCATGTAACCTTTTGAGGAGCAGTTTCCCGTTCTGAGCAGGAATATACATGCCAAGTACTACATATACACGTGTGTAAATTTACGTTTGTAATTCCTTTCCACCCTGATAGGTACATTGCTAAAAGTACCAAAGCATAATTCTGTAGTTTCAGTGTAAGGTAATAGCGATAATAATATATTTCCTGATAACCTATTACTTGCTACGACAATGCTTTTAAAAGGTAGTCATTAAAATAATGTTGTTTGTTTTTCTCTTTTTAACTATTAATTTGCATCGATACTTTAAAGGGTTCCATACTCCTTCATAAAAAACACTTTTTATAACAGGACGACGAGATTTTCCGATTCTTATTTAGCTTTCTGGCCAATTTTGATAAGCAAAAATAGTTTATTTATCAGAAAGATTTACTATCCGACATATCGTGGACGTTACTAAAGCTGTTTTAAGAATAAGTGAGAGTAAGTGTTGCAAATCTGTTTCTGTAATTAAAAATAGCCTTAAATTTTCGTTGTTATTTTGAATGGAGTATATGTATAGTTTATACGAAAAAAAAAGTGTTTTTATGCGCCGAGGGCAAAGTACCGTAAATATTAACGATAAATAATAAGCACCGTATTCAGAGTACACAGTTATAAAAATAAAAGTGTGTCAGCAATATTCTCCTCCATTGTTTTACAGAGACTTTTTTATTTTGTGCCTTCCTCACAGTCCCACCGCTTTCACTCCTGTAAACCAGGATCAACAACGGCGACCATTGACAACACAAGACTATGAAGTCCAGCGAGCCCGGGGGATGACTCTAATCTGTCTTGGAACCCGCAATGAATTTAATCAAGGAGTAGGAAAAACGAATATCCGACTTCTCTCCATTGCAAACGGGAGACAGTATAATGGCTATTAGAGAGCCAATTCCAGAGATCGTTTATGGCAGAGTTGAAGTTTTATACTGCATATCGTTAGAATCAATCTATGATTATATTTTATAAAGGGTTTTCCTTTATAAGAAACTTTTAACTCTAGCTGTAGCTTCGCGAATATTCAAGTGTTTGATTTCGTGTTCTTTAACAACTTTATTATATCTAGAGTTAACCCGCGACTTCGTCCGCACAAATTATATACCAGATTTTAAGTCAGATCATAAGCTATCAAACAAAAAAGTTTCATCAAAATCGGTTCAGTCGTTTTTAGGTGATGCGTGCACAAAAAAACAGACAGACAAAAATTCTAAAAATGGTGTCAATGCATTCCATTACGTATCCTTAACGCACCCAATAATTTTTTTGGAATTATTTTCAATGTACATCCACGCCAAGTTTAGAATTTTATTATGCAGTGCAGGGTGAAATTGATATCATTAGCATCCTTTTATACTAAGAGTCTACCCATCAAACTGAACAACTTTTACTATGGGAGTAAACGGTCGGAACAAAAAAATTCTGGTGTTCCATACTAAACTGCAATACCTGCCTAAACTCAAATGTATGCAACATAAGATTTTTTTTTGTTCCGATCAGTTTGCTCCCATAGTAAAAGATGTTTAGTTTGATGGGTAGACTCATTAAATTATATAATCATTAAAAGGATGCAAATGATATCAATTTCACCCTGTATGTACCTATAGAAAAGCCGCTCATTTTTTGTACATTTGCTCCTCTGTAGAATTTAATATTTTCGTTTAGTAACCGTTTGTCTTTAAGGGTGCGATGTGTCTATAGAAAACTGAGTAATTATAATTAAAACTGCTACCTGTCGATTAATACTGAATAAAAAATCAAACAACATTATTTTAATTACCACCTTTTAAAAGGTGACTTTTAATTTAAATGACGTGTGTATAGAAAACTGTGTAATTATAATTAAGGCGCTACCTGTCGATGAATAATGAATTTAAATTACGTATTATAGATTTTATTAATTACACTGCCTCAAAGGTATGGATGGAGTTATTTAACGTTCGCATTTTCGTCGCAAGCATATTTTTTATTTAGTAATTGTTTATACATACCCTCGTTCGATCATAGTATACATGGTATTAACTTAAATGCATTAAATACTAAAAGGAGTGCTTTAGACCATCAAACTGAACAACTTTCACTTTCGGACCAACATTGAAATCGGAACGCCCCATTACCAAATCTTTACTTCCCGCGGGACATAATCCCTTTAGAGATAAACTCAACCTTTGTAATTTTCTATTATGCTGTTTTCATGTATATTTCCGTGTGTATAATAAAGTGTTGAAATAAATAAATAATTACTTTGTAATAAGGGATTCACAAAAAAAAAGATTTAAAAAAAGGAAAACGACCAAACCCGTTTCGCCTTTTAGTAACGAGTATGAGCATGAGATAATTTGTTATAATTATAAATATATTGTATTTTAAATTTACTGAAGAGAGGTCTACGCGAGTCCCTCTATGACAACCCATAAAGTGCTCTAACACAACGTTTCTGTGCTTTGGACGCTTCAATCGCATTTAAAGAGTTACCCCAAAATATTACACCATAACTAAATAACGAGTGTACATGTCCAAAATATGCAAGTAGGTAAAGCTGTTTTTTCTGAAGATTTTTGTGCAATTTGCTGCAAGGGATAAGCAAATTTCGACAGTCTCTCACAAAGGCATTGAATGTGAAGTTTCCAGTCACAGTTGCTATTTATTAATAGTCCCAAAAATTGTGTAGTCGTTAAAGTCATGTTCTATTGTTGAGTCGGAATTATATGCAATGTTGATATCCAGTTTCTGTCTCTTGTATGAATGAAATTGCATAATATGGGTCTTTGACTGATTTATCTGAAGACTATTTCTGTCCTTCCATTGTATCATGTCATTTAAATTATT
Source organism: Agonopterix alstromeriana (assembly GCA_963924505.1). NCBI lineage: Eukaryota > Metazoa > Arthropoda > Insecta > Lepidoptera > Depressariidae > Agonopterix > Agonopterix alstromeriana. The sequence continues at coordinate 685,009 of OZ004662.1, forward strand.
ATTAACGTCACATTCGTATTGTTCTTTCGAATTACGTCTTACTAAAGCCGTACTGTCATCGCCATTTGTTGACTTGTGCTCCTTGGTTAGTCGTTAATGTAGAATAAAAATAGAAGCGGTCCCAAGAAGCTACCTTGGGGAATGCCTCTAGCATTAAGTCTGTAATCAGACCTTACATCAGTGATTGTCTTACTATCGTGTGCGAAATATATAACTACTGTACATTGTTGTCTATCACCCAAATATGACTCTATTCAATCCAAAGCTTTACCCCGTACTCCGTATCGTTCTAATTTACCTAAGAGCACCTCGTGACGAAAACTGTCAAATGCTTTTGACATATTATTAAATATGGCCAAGATATCTACTTTTTTGTCAATGCATTCATGGATGGGTTTTAAAAGTTGGTAAATCGCTAGATCCGTAGATCTATTCTTATAAAACCATTTTTTTCATTTACAATCAAACCAAAAGCATCTGAAAAACTAACTAATCTCTTCACCATAATTCGCTCCAAAAAACACTCGAGCCAAATGTATTGGACAGCTGTTTTTTTTTTCGCGATTTCGATGTTTTCCCGTAGAGAAAGTTGTTCAGTTTGATGGTCTGATCATCCTCTTAAAAAACTGACAGTTTATTAAGTTGGACCCTGTATTCATTTAGTCTTACTTTATGTCCCCTGTCTCATAACTATAATAGTTAATCGTTTTCTTCTTATTTTACTTGAAATTTGTTGTGCGACCCATTTCTGTTTATTTGTACTATATATTTTCGGATATATATATTTGCGGACAGACGGACAGACATGGCGAAACTATAAGGGTTCCTTGTTGACTACGGAACCCTAAAAATTGTTGCACGTCTGCGTTTGGACCACCCTGAATAACTATGAAGATATAAGATATAATTATATAGCTTTATATTTTGGTAATTATATTATAAATTTCAAATGTTATTTCTGAAGTGACATCTAGATTTTCTAATTCTGAACTAAGGTAAGGTGGGCTGGGGTGAGACTAACATAGTTTATTGTTAGAAATGAAAGATCGATTCTTACACTGAAATTTCACATTTTACTGTTAAATGAATAATTACATTAAACTAAGATTTCTTTACACTTTTACACAAAAGTTTTGATTTTTACGCAAGTATACTCGAATCTGATTTATTAAGGGAAATCTAAAGACTATTTGAACTGGTAGTCTTGCCTCACTTAACGGGGTAAGACGAGCACTGCTTTTAATTCTCTAATAAAACATATTTTCTTAACCTCTGACTGAAAAATCGTTACAATTACGTTTGCCACATAGATTTTAAACTTTATGCGTATCAGAATAAGGTACAGTTTTATAGTTATTCAGTTTCTTCTTTATTTGGGGGAAGACTAACATATGACTAAAATCCGGGGTGTAGAACCAGGAGTCTTGTAATAAAAATACCAAAACAGTCATAATCTTTTTATATGAAACAGAAAATAAATTGACTTCATAATAATTACTTTCATCAGCATGCTAGCCCCAATAGCATTCAGAAGATGTTGTTGTATTGGACGCGTAGGGCATTCAGCGAGCTGAGTGTGCATTTGACCCACAGGCTGCAAGAGTAGAATGACTGACAGTATGCTTTGAAAAGTGTCACTTTACTGACCTTGGCTAAGATGATGATATTATTGCAGGTAAAAGATACGCAATGGCGATTTTGAAGACGATCCTCGCATACTGCATCAGAGAGCTGGAGTTCACCTCGGAAGCTGATACGAAGCGGCAGATGAAAGCTGACTGTAGGTACTTTGAAACCAGTCAGTGGTAATTGAACACAAGTCTATTTAAGAAAGCCAAGTCACCAATTAAACCTGTGCCATGCTTAGAAATAATTATCGTTACTGATATTCCTATAAAATCCATTACGCAATGAAGAACATAATAAAATGATTTTCTACAAGTTTGCTTAGGTTAGGAAGGGAAAAAATTATAGTTTGTAATACGCAGAATGGGTCATTTAGAGAATACGTCATTATGCGTTTATGAAAATGATTGGTTTTAGGGCATTATGCGTCGAGAGCGAATAAATAATTATTTGTTCAACTCTGTAGCTATATGTTTCTTTGAATAAAACTACAGTTTATAATTTAATAGATAAAGATTTTTTTTATTCGATAGAAATAAATTGTTTTTGTGTTTAAATATATTTATTTGTGCATTTACTGTAAGCCCTTGCTACTATATAATATTATTAATGTGATTTGTGACGATATTCCATAAAGTTAATAAAAGATGGCACGTGGTACGAAACCTTTTTCCCATTATTTAATGTCCATGACAGAACGCAGTGTTGTATAAGTCGAGTATATTGATTTGATGATAGACATCAAGCACGCGTAGTTTAGCGTGGATATGCCACCTGCCGACAATTTAAATGGCCTCTGGGAATTCGTAAGCATCAAAAGTACCGTCTTCATGTTAGATTTATCAAAATTCTCCCATTTACAATCGTATACCGCTGCCTCAAACATCTCACCGGCATTTATGAGGAGCTGTCCCGTCCAGCAGTCTACAACAGCCAGCATGAGTGTGCAAGGTACATCCAGGTAAGTGTCTTTTAATCCACCAAGTAGTTCAGATATTAAACCGACCATGAGTAGAACGAATTCAGTCAACAGGGCACCCCTAAAAACGTTTTCTACTCGCTGCAATAGACCTAAGTACGTTATATGACGCTTGATTATGCCTGTCAAATGATTATGGACGTATCTATTTAATGTTTTGCTTTTAGCCTCTCTTCTAGAAACAATTATTTTATTTCCTGATTTCTTACTTTCTTCTAGGTAATGATTTCGTGCGTCGTCCCAAAGGTTTGTTAATTCAATGCTCAGAGCTACCATTTGTGCTTCTGCATAACCAGTTATGGTCATGAATAATGTGCTGGTACAAAGGCACACGTATTCGATGTATATGACTGCAGTTCCGACTATCAGTAATGCAAATTCGTAATTTGGTGACTCGAACATGGGTTCGAGGCCTGTGAACATAAAAGATGTGATTAATTTTAAATTCTTTACACCTCCAAAGGACCGTAGACCTTAGTATTTGTTATTAATTTCAACTTGATACCACCAACTAGGGTTTCTGATTTCTCGACTTATTTTTTTCCCGGAGCACGAGAATTCTCGACTTCCAACTCCCGGGAATTCTCGAATCTTCGAGAAAATTCTAAAGTCTTAAAAAATCATAAAATTGACAATTAAATCTTACTAATTTGGAAACTCTAACAGCAGTGTGTCTGTACATTGCAGAAATTTACAACCAAGGTCACGATATGGTCTTTAGGTGTCTCTAACGGTTTTTAGGGTTCCGTAGTCAACAAGGAACCCTTATAGTTTCGCAATGTCCGTCCGTCTGTCCGTCGGTCCGTCTGTCCCTTAGTCCGCGGCTTAGCTCCGAGACCCTTAGTACTAGAAAGCTGTAATTTGACATGGGTATACATACGAGTATTTATCACGCAGACAGTGGTAGAATAAAATTTTGAAAAATATTTTTTTAGGCTATCAGGCTAGCTAAAAAAAATTGCATCCCCACTTTTTGTGTAGTCCCCTACACAAAAAGTGGGGATGACATTTTTTTCTCGTCTGTCCCATGGTGTGGGGTATCGTTGGATAGGTCTTTTAAAAATATTTTGGGTGTGGAAAAACCATTTTTCGATTTAAGGATACGTTTGCGAAATATTAAGCTTTAAAATGATATTTTTTGTTAGAGTCGAGCTCGGGCACACTCACCCTACTTACTACCAAAAAAAGATTCTTAAAATGTATCCATGAGCACGTTAGCGCTTTCATTCATTGCTGAAATGATAACAAATCATTTGTACCTGAAAACTTAAAATGTGAATAACTTTAAATTTAAACTATCAAAATAATGAAATTATTGTTTTAATCTAATTATTTTGTTATAAATCGGTTTCGGTGTATGAGGTTTTGCGCTTTTAACACGTTGTATAAGACTATTAAATTTGTTTTATCGAAGCCGCTGTCAAGCCTGTACGATTTGAGACTGTGCTTGCAGCATAGACATAAATACAGGGTCAAACTTAATATGCTGACAGTTTTTTAAGAGGATGATCAGACCATCAAACTGAACAACTTTCACTATGGGATCAATGTCGAAATCGCGAAAAAAATATCAGTTGTGCCATACTAAAGTATGTTTGCATTTTTGTACGGAGCAGTTGATTTCACGATTTCGATGTTGGTCCCATAGAGAAAGTTGTTGAGTTTGATCGTCTGATAATCCCCTTAGAAAGTGTCAGCATATTAATAAGGACCCTGTATATTACTCCACAGTAATTTTTTGGCTAGGATTGACACCAACTCCAATAAAACAAATGAATAGTCTTATACATTCTAACGTAAAATTCGTCGGCAGCAATATTATTTTTTACTTTTTTAGTTTTGAAGTCGGTTTAAATTATTTTTAATTTAGAATTTTTGTGGTGAAATACATTATTTCGATTCTGATATCAGTTATACACGCAAATGGTATATCGATATGAACAACTTCAACTTTTGAGGAGTTCTATTGTGTAGCTTCAAAGCGCGTCATCAGATCTTCACCGTATTGAAATGGGACCATCTCGGGAGTATGCCCTTTCCAATAAAAAATAATTATTAAAATCGGACTACTCTGTAAAGAATATGCGTAAAAAAATATATACGCGCCGACTTGAGAACCTCCTCCGTTTTTATTTCGTCGGTTAAAAAGGATTCTGACAGACGGACAGCCAGCCAGACGGACAACTAAGTGATACTATAAGGGTTCTGTTTTTTCCTTTTGAGGTACGGAACCCATTAAAATGATATGAAAAATGCTTTAGGGATGACTCTTATCTATCTTGGAACCCGCAATGAATTTAATCAAAGAAGATGGGGGGAGTAGGAAAAATTAATATACACCTTCTTTCCATTGCAAACGAGAGACAGCAATAAAAAGCAAGGTGTAGCGCGGCGGGGAATTAGCTCCGTTCTCGCCACACCGGTTATGACATACAACGTGTTAATGAATTAACGCAAAACTAGAAAGTAGTTTATTTAGAATCGAGAGCAGAATCGAATTATCATGGTTTAAACATAGGTAATTTTATTCAAAATTTTATATAATTTGTTTGTAAAATTTAAAATTTACTGATTTCGATCTCAACCCACCGCTTGGGCACTCTTACCCTGCTTACTACCAAAACAAGATTCTTAAAATGTATCCATGAACACGTTAGCGCTTTCATTAATTACTGAAATGATAACAAATCATTTTTGAGTGATAACTTAAAATGCGAATAACTTTAAATTTTAACTATCATAATAATGAAATGATTGTTTCAATCTAATTATTTTCTGATAAATCGGTTGAGGTATATGAGGTTTTGCGCTTATTCATTTACACGTAGTATACAGTTTGCTCAGGGAGCATTTACTGCTTTTTACAGCGGGCTTTTGGGGGTGGCCTTACCAGTGACGGCGAAACGCCCTGGTAGGTCACCGAACCAGTGATTTAAGAGGATATGTGAATAAAATAGGATTCTTCAAAGCATCAGATATCATGAAGTACTAACAGTAGGAGTATGATTTCAGGATATGTGTAAATTGAACATATTATTAAAATTTTGATTGCCGCCAAAACACGATTAAGACAAATTTTCTCGATAGAAAAACAAGCCAAAGTAGCCTCCGTCTTTATCTATAAACGCTTGGAACTGCTAAACGGTGAATAATAGAAACACGAGACTTGATTTAAAAAATAGAGATTGATATTTTATAAATTTTGATTGCAGCAGAAATTAACTTACATAAATAGAAAAATCACAACTAAATAAAGTTTGTTTTGGCGCTTACGTCGTTTTATTTAGTCAGGCGCGTGCGCCGCCCCATCTCTTTCTCTCGCGTCAGGCAGTAATATAAGCTATCACAATCTATTAAAAAGCTCAGTCGGCTGTGGCCTTTGCCCGCGTCAGACCTGCGTTCGCATGCCCGATTTCCGAATTACGATTAATTATCCAGCTTACGTGTAAATATTATAGTGTAATATATTAAATACAATCTAAAATAAATTCAAGGCCATAGCAGCTTCACATTTAAGAGAATATAATTCGGAGCGCGCTCCATACAAACGAAGTCTGGTGATATTTTCAATAGTAACCAATTAAAGTCAATGAAATTTTTCAGAAAAAATCTAAAAACTAATCTCTATGCTTGTATGAAGTCAGATTTTCGTTAAAATGTATAGTTTTAAAGTTACTTTACCTCAAAGATTTCCATACAAATCTTAAATTAATTCTAGCATTAAAACTGTATATTTTTACGAAAATCTGACTTCATACAAGCATAGAGATTAGTTTCTAGATTGTTTCTGCAAATTTTTCATTTACTGATTGGTTAGTATTGAAAATATCACCAGACTTCGTTTGTATGCAGCACGAATTTACGCATTCGAAATAAACTTCTCTTAAGTATATTTTTCACTCAAATATGTATAGCAGTTTTTTTTGGACTTCATAGACCAAGAGCTAGCTGTATAAGTAATCTTTAAGTCGTCGGTCACGTAATGAAATCAATTTTGGTTTTACTATCTTGTTTTTCAATTTCTTCAAATAATTATATTTATTTGTCATAATGGAATCTGGTTATAAACGTATTTATGAACCATTGTCAGTATTTTTACCGCGTTGAAGGATTCTATTGCTCCGGAACATCTTGCCTGGTATGAGAGTTTGAAAACTCTGTGGCCCTTAATTGTATGGGTAATCAGTATGGTGAGCCAGGCTGGAGGGCAGGGTAGGGAAGGCGAGTGGTCGCAGAGAGTTTCTTCTTCCAAGTTGTTTCTTTCTTGAGTGCTGGATCCGGAATGAATCTACGCCGATTTGGCGCCATTTTATATCATTTTCAAGCGACCACCCCTCCTTACCCCGCACTCTTGCCCTGAATACAAATCTCTTTATTTCTCATACAATCTTAATTTCTACGCTTACAAACCAATATAATTATACAGTTAAGATACTTATTTTCTTATTCTAAAAATAGCAGGTGCATCATCCGCCGGTGCATAACAGAGTGCAGAACGAAAAGGAAAGGTACAATATTTATATGACCCCGGCCCCCGGTTCCTCATAACACAGGTTCCGGACGCCGGGGCCCCCCTCGCTCGCCTGTATGCGCTGACGGAGATGGAGCGTTCTGTCTCTTTCTAACAATTATTTCTAATAGGATTCTACCCCTTCTAATGAGGTAGTGAAGCGTATTCTAATTGGAATTTATAAGTTCTAACTCTAATTCTAATTGTTTTATTTACTTGTGCTATGCGTTAATTTTATTAGGGAAGTGTACCTAATCTAATCTGGGGTAGAAATCACTAGAGAAATCGAATAAGAATCCTATTAGAACTCTTTACATAACTTATGTGCTAAGCCCTAATTCTAATAAGAAAATTTTATTTATTGAAATGAACACTTAACCTAAACTTATCCTACTAGTATAAAAGGGTATATAAAACGAAATAAACAAAGTAATGTAAAAAACTATGTACAAAGGTAGTCAATTCAGGTTCTGTCGTGCACATTTCTCCCGCCGTCGCAGCTCTGCGATCCAACCTGTAGCACGACGATCCTCTTGGTCGGTCTCCGGAGGACAGGCCCGTTGCTGGTTACGACGTCCACGATCCTCACCTCGCCGTCTCGCCCTGGGTAGACCGCGACGATCCTTCCAGTCGGCCATGTGTTGCGGGGCGCAGACGAGTACCAGGTCGCCGATAGCGTGCGCTGGTCGTGTGAGGCTCCCGCCGGTGTTGGAGTAGAGGCTGGTACTCTTTGACCTGGCTCCAGAAGACGTCCGCCATCGTTGAGCGCGCTGCGCTTACGCGCGGTGAGGTCGTTTGGGTCCCAACAGGATGTGGTTGGGTGTAAGCGCCTCCGGTTCTTCTGGGGTCACCGCCACGTGTGTGAGTGGGTGGGAGTTGACGGTGTTCTCCGCCTCGGCGAGCAGGGTGAGCAGTGTCTCGTCGCTAGGGTACTGCTCGTGGAGTTTGACGCGCAGTGCCTCCTTCACGGTGCGTACCATGCGCTCCCACGCGCTGTCCATGAAGGGGGAGGGGTACGTAGCGGCAGGTGATGCGCCGCGCCGTCGCCTCCTCGCTGACCGCCGCCAGCGCGGCCTTGGCGAGCTCCTTCTCCGCAGCCTTGAAGCACGTCGCGTTGTCACTCCATAGCTCCTTAGGCACTCCTCTTCGTGCCACGAACCTCCTCAGGTCGCCGGTCGCCGGAGAAGTAGGCTTCGCTCTTCGTATCTTGCATAGTTGACAGTGTTTGATGACGTTCACGCACCGTCGGTCGTATCTTCAGTACCCATAGTCGCTGCTGTAGCTCATTCACGACGGTTTCGATACCGCCATGTAGTCGCTCGTGTACGTGTTGTATGTACAGTCGCGTGAAGTAGTGTTTCCCGTCGAGTACGGTCGGGCTCGCAGTGTCTTCAACGATGTCAGGTGCTACGTGGATTCTTCCTTTGAGCCGTCTTCGCCAACGACCACTGATAGCGCCGACAGCTTGTCTCCCGGCTGAGGCGCCGCGCCGTTCCTTACTCGACGTAAATCTTCGGAAAGACAATCTTCTTGTACAGGTTTCCACCATAGTTTCTCAGCGCGAATGAGATAGTGCGCTTCGATACCGATGGTGTTGCTATCTCATTTCTTCACGTACCGTGTCTCGTTCTTGCGTGTTTTCTTATCAATCTTTGAATCAGAGTCGTTTTTATTGTTTTCTTTCGTTCGTTTGCGCTTCGTAGCCAATACTGTTTCATTTTTCTTCTTTCGACATAAATTGACGAACTGTAGCATGCGCACCGTAGCTCGTAGCAAAAGTGGGAACGACGAAAATCGCTCGATTCGAGGTAGGTGAGCGTGGTCAGGTCGCTGGTGGGTGACGTGACAAGTCCCCTCTCTTCTCCTGTCTTCGGTGCTTCTGTCTTCGTCTCTTGTGGCCATTCTCGTTCGTGGTTTCGTAGGAAGCTCGGCCCGTTGTACCATCGGACCTCGCTCCCGCCGATAGAGACCGTGGCGCCGCCCGAGTTGGCGGAAAACTGCTGTACTACTGAATTTGTATTGGACACCCATCCGCATAGCTCGAAGCCGGCTTGCCGATGAATGTAGTCGACTGATTTCGATACTTCTTTGGCTTCTTTTTCGGTCGGAAAACTTGTTATGTAGTCGTCCATGTAGTGGTTCTTTTCAATGGCTCGCGCGGCTGCAGGATACTTTTCTTTGAAGTCTGAAACATTTCTATTCTTCACGTATAGCGCGGTGCATGGTGATGACATCGCGCCGAAGATCACTGAAGTCATGCGGTACTCTCGCGGTCGCTGGTTCCCTCTCTCGTCGCCCCGCTATAGAAATCGTAGTGCCTCTGTCGTCCTCTTGAACTTATATTTGCATAAACATTAATTCCTTTATGTCAGCTGACACGGCGTGTTGGTGTTGACGAAATCGCATTACAGCTCCCGGCAGAGATTGCAGCAAGTCTGGACCGCAGAGTAGCATATCGTTCAGGCTGCGTCCGGCTGTCTTCGCTGTGGCGTTGTGTACTACTCTTATCTTCGGTTTCGCGGGGTTAATGACCGCGAAGTGGGGTAGGTACCATGTTTTATTTGGCACCGGCGGTGTGGTAGCTTCCTCGGCGTAGCCCAAAGTGAAGAGGGTTTGCATTCTTTCTTCATATTTCTTTTTCAGGTCTTCATCTCGGTCTAGTTTCTTCTCTAAGTTGTGCAGCCGTTTGAGTGAGTTTTTGTAGTTGTTCCGAATCTTCATGTCGTCTTCTTTCCATATAAGTATTGTTTTGAAGCGTCTGTCGGTTAGGCGGTGACTGGTTTTATTCAATATCTTCAATGCGCGCTGCTCAGGGTCACTATTCTGTACTCGTTTTTCTATCCCGATTGATTCAAACTCGAAATAATTCTTCATCATCTTCTTTCGTGTATAGTTATTGAAATTATGTATTTTCATTAATAACGCCAAATAATATTATACAGGGTGTAAGGAAAAGTATAATTTTACTATGGGAGCAAACCGTTATGGGAGTTACAACTCTTTGCGTTCTACCTATCTATCTCAAGAACGGTTAACTATTATAAATGACCAAATTTGAAGAAAATTTAAAGTTCTACAATTTTTTTTAAAACTTCAAAGGTCATTTAGAGCATAGAAAAGAAGATATTTCCTAAAGACCTGTTTTTTGACATTTTACCTTGAATCTTTTGACCTGCATAAACGAGATTTTATGTGACATTTGACCTAACGTATTGGATATCATAACGATGATTTAAAGAAGTTTGTAGCTTATTATCTCTCAATCCGAGGTTGACCCTTTTTTTCACCTAATTTTCCTGGGGTACTAGGAGAAACAGTGATAATGAAAAACAAAACGGAACAAAACATTAAATTTGAAACGTAGGCAGGAACATACCAGAAGTATGAGAGAAAAGAAAAGGTAATAAGTTGTAAATAATTTTCCAGCACTCTGTGACCTAAACCTGCATATACGTTTAGCACCCTTGCTTGTGCTCGGGTGCTAACTTCACGCTGTGCAATAATGAACTACTTAAGTCACACTTATCGTAATGTACTAATGTAAATAAATGTTGATTTTAGGTCGTAAGATAAATATTATTAGTGATTTTGTAAATAAATGTTGATTTACCATTTTAAAATTCATTCATACCTGTTATAATATCCTGCATCATCCTCATCCTTCAATGCTATGCCATGCATCTGAGGGATGCGAGGTATTTTAGAATTACCTATGGATTTTCAAAATAGGTTTATGAGTGTTATACAACTTCTCAACCTGAAAGTTCTTGTGGTATCGAGAATAACTGAGATTATTGCAGAATTACGAAACTTATTTTTTCACGTTCTTACATTTTTGTTGACGGCGTAAAATAACTTCCAGGTTTCATCTAGATAGTCGGTATGTTTTGACCATAGAATGTTTTGACTTGTATTATATCAATTACAAGTACAAAATAAGAAGTTGAATTGATTTGATTACGGGACCTAAAGCCTAACCAAGACCCGAACCGAAGACCAACAGGTAGCTCTCGTACTATAAAGTAAAACAAAATCCTGTAATGATAGTTTTTTTCCTTCTAGATAGGTACAGTGATTTTCGGTATGATATTAATGAGTTTTAAGTTTTTTAAGTGAAATCAATTAAAGAGTATCGTTAGTTAGGTATTGTTTCTATCTATAAATTGGTTGTCCGTAATTGATCCTGTAACAAATTAATAATTGATCAAGGAGGATAAATAGAACGATACTTAATTATAATATATTGTGTTTTTTCATACGACAAAAGGTACTAATAATATATTAACAGCGAAGCGTCTTCTACGCATTTTGAGTGATTTGATTTTCGCGGGCTAGTGCGCGACGATGTTCGGTAGCGGGGCGCGGGGCGCTTGCTGCGCTAAGCCACGCCCATTTCGCTTAAATTATTTTTCGACATAGGCCCTTAAGCAACCTGCCCAAGGGGCACCCCAGGGGGGTACGGACCTCGGCAATGGGCGTTGCTGGGATTACGCGACGGGTTGGGAAGCGGGGATCGGTGAGATGCGCCCGAGTCGCCACCACCCAGCGTAACTAACTTTTTAAGGAGAGTGAGACGGCAACACGGCCCGCGCGCCGTCTGATTCGTCGGCCAGCGCGGTACGACAACGCGTAGGAACGCTGTAATGAATGGAATATGATAGAAGCAATAATACAGACTACGCAAATTTTGCCCGAAGTAGAATTTCGATAAAAGTATTTTTTTAGGGTTTCGTAGGTCGCAACCGGTTGCGAACTTAAAACTAAATGTAGAAAGCTAATACAAGTTGCCAAAGAGTTCGCAACTAGTACCACAAATTATGCCTAGGAGTTGAAGACGAAAAATCTGTTTTACATGTTTAGGTATGTTCCGTATGTCGCAACCGCTCCAAATTTCCTGAGAAGGTAGGTACTGATTCTCTAAAGAAATGGTATACTCGCAACTAGTAGGTACCACAATTTTTGTTTTGGAGTTATTAAATAATTAAGGATTTTCCCAATTTTCACCATTTTCCGTAACACCGTATCACAGTAAAACGTAAACAAACAAAGTGCGTCGCATATGAAAGAAAGAAAGTAAATATCCAGTCATAGATACCCACTTTAGCCTTTATTGTGAAGACATTATGGTACATTTCTTTCTCTTTTGATCACATTATTCCTTTTTGTAACAGATAGCTCCGTCCCTCTCGCACACCGACTCCGCGTTGCAGCACTGCCTCTAGCTCGTGCGCACTTCGATGAATGATTGTATTGTTTACGTAACTTGTGTTTTATAAATTATTTGAAGAATCCTGATCCCTTAAATAAGAGATTATGATGGTTAATAATAAAGAATATAAATGTTCTTGTAAATCCGAGAAAATACTTAGAGTGAGTTAAATGCGCAAGGGATAAGTATAAAAAAAACACATTTTAGCTAGGTTCTTGAAGAGTCACCTAGGTGAAAACTTTACAAAGGTACGATGCCTACATTTGGAGGGTAAAAATAGAAAAATCCCTGAAAGTGCTATTTTTTAAGTCTCGTTTTTCCCAACAAGTAAGAAAAATCGTCATATTTTTAACACTTTTCACTATAAACAAGGGATTACTTAATTACCGTAATAAGATGTCAGTAGATATAAATCTTAGTTTTCACTTAAAGTGCATTTTTTGTTTGGCGTAAAACCGTAAAAACACAACTTTAGGTATTTCTCAGGATCCGACACCCCTATGACCAAAAAAATCGATAAATGCGTATTAAAATATTAGTATTATTATTTAAAAAACAATTTACTAAAGTGTATTTAATGCAATCTCAAACGCTAAAATTCCCCGACTATTAGCAAAAGAGGGTCATATCAGGCCAGATGTCATGCAGCTGTGGTATCTTTTAACACACACATAGTTATATCCTCAGTGTATAAATCCATGATGGGTCGAAGTCCTCAAGGGAGTGTGAAAAAAATAGAAAAAAGAAGAATAAAAAGGATGATGAACATGCGAAACATCGTAAGAAGAAAAAACAGGAGATTGTTTTCAAAAGGAGAAGACGTCAACTACGGAGATGCGTGCGAAAAACCCGACATGTCACCAGAGATATTCGAAAAAGAGAAGAATACTTTTTACAGAATTTAATGAAGACAATGGAAGAAAAGCAAAGAATTGAAAGAGACACAGTTCTTCAGAGCTCATGTAGTCAATGGCTCGAAGTGAGACGTAACATATTGACAGCATCAAACTTTGGTAAAGTTATCAAGAGGCGCAATGATATAAGCTGCCAAAATCTTGTCAAAGACATTCTCTATAAAGACTCCATAGCGCACGTGCAATCTATCAAACATGGCAAAGAAAATGAACAAAAAGCGCTAAGACAACTAGAAATTCAAGCGCATGTAAAAATAAACCCCTGTGGTCTTTTCATAGATGAGGAATATCAAAATATACAAGGTGAAATTGATATATCATTAGCATCCTTTTAAACTAAGAGTCTCCCCATCAAAATGAACAATAGATGACAAGATGAATGGATCAAACCGACCGGAGCAAAAATATCTAAGCGATCAGAGTAACAAAAAAACAGCTGTTATGCAACAGCAGATTTTATTTTGCTGCGATCGGTTTGCTCCCATAGTAAAAGTTGTTCAGTTTTATGGGTAGACGCTTGGTTTGTAAGGATGCTAATGATATCAATTTCACCCTGTAGAACAAGACAATGAAGAGCAAAGCGTAGAGCAAGAAAATGAAAAACGAAATATGAAACAAAAAAATCAAGAACAGAGTGCAGAACAAAAAAATTAACTTAAATCTATTAAAAACAAGATAAAATGCCAAAACAGAAAGCGATAAAAGAAAAAGAGGAAAGAAGAAAATAATGCAAAAGGAAGCATACAGAAAATGAGGTAGGAAATATAAAACAAGAAAATGAAAAACGAAGTATGGAACATGAAAATCAAGAACAGTGTACAGTACAAGAAATTGAACCGAAATCAATAGAAAAACCAAATAAAATTCAAAAACAAAAAGAGGAAAGGAGAAAGTTATGCAAAAAGAAGCATACTAAGAATGAAGTACGAAATATAGAACAAGAAAATAAAAAAACGAAGTACAGAACATGAAAATCAAGAACAGTCTATAAAACAAGAAATTGAACTGAAATCAATAGAAAAGCAAAATAAAATACCTAAACAGAAATCGATAAAAGAAAAAGAGGAAAGAAAAATATTTAAAAAAACGAAGTATACAGAAAATTTTAAACGAAGTGAAGAACTAGAAAATGAAGAACGAAGTATAGAAAAAGAAAAGGAAACACGTAGTATGGTTAAAGAAAATGAAGAACAAAGTACAGAACAAGAAATTGAACTCAAATCAAGTAAAGAAGAAAATAAAAAGCAAAAGACGGTTGTTCCACAAAATCATATACCAAATAATGTTTACCAGTTTGAGAATTTAGTTAACGAACGGAGTTTACAAGTATTAGCGGAACGAAATTGTCATAAAGTTTATGTAAGAGAATTAATGTTATGTAAAAGTTTAATGATTTTTAAAAATGTTCGCCTTTGTTTGTGAATTTTATTTTATATTTAATGAATACCCCTAACGCGACACCCCTAGCTCGACATATCTAACGGGACACAATGATTTTACCCACTTAGCACCCACCGTCCAACCAAATTTATTTATCCTTTTTATTTTTGCCGTCTAAAACGGACGCCCTAGTTATTTTTCGATTTTAAGCATGTCTTGTGTAACTAAACACTAGAGTTGAACTCCCTCCTCGTGTCTAATTTTTTCATTTTTCTCTACGAAAAGTAACTCAAAAAATCGGGGAAATTCCCAAAAGAAACGCAATTTGTCTAAATTCGAATTACCTTTTTTTTCTAATTCCACGGGGTACTTCGGCCTTAAAGTAAAGTCAGTTGATACGAGTACATCGGATTTATTTGATCGATTTACTCGGGTACATTATTTTCACATAATATTTTTAAAAAAACCGTGACGTACCGATTTACGCATTATATGGTATTTATAAGTGAAATGAAACAGTAAATTAAGCTCTTCGATCAAACATAAATAGAAACGTAATTTTTACCACTTTTCGGGGGTAAAACGAGTGACAGCCCTGGGTAAATATCTCAAAGCATGCACCTTCTCCGTTCCGTCGTGTGTAAAAATGGGTAGTAATACTTCAAGGGGTAGAAGCTATCCCATTGAAAATGATATTGATTAATTAATTTTTAATCAAACATTTAGGGTTCCGTACCCAAAGGGTTGAAAACGGGACCCTATTACTAAGCCTTCGTTAATTGTCCGTCCATCGTACTTCCCCGTCCGACTGTCCGTCCGTCCGTCCGTCCGTACTACCTATTTAGGGCTGCAACTTTTGAACCGTTATAGATACAAATAATAACATTTTCTTTTTTGGAAATTAGTTTTATCAACGTTTTTCCTTCTTTCTATCGTAAAAACGGTAATACATACAAGTGTTAAACTTGGTATGATTATAGATTAGACTCTACCGTATATAAAAATAAAAAAAACCGGCCAAGTATAAGTTGGTCTTGCGCTAAAGATAATAAGAAGGTAATAATATGTTGTGTGGTGGTTTGGTACGGAACCCTTGGTGCGGGAGTAGCCCGACCGAGTTTGTTTGTTGATATTTTAATTCGGAGCGCGCTAAAAATATAACCATACTTCGTTTGTATGGACAAACGAAGTCTGGTTATATTTTTAATACTAACCAATTAAAGTTAATGTAATTTTTGAGAATCAATCTAGAAACTAATCTCTATGCTTGTATGTTGTCAGATTTTCGCTAAAATATACCTACAGTTCAATGCCAGGATGAATTTAAGATTTGTATGGAAATCTTTGAGGCACTAACATTAATAACGAAAATCTGATAACATATAAGTAAGCACAGATATTAGTTTCTAGATCGTTTCTGAAAAATTTCATTGACTTTAATTGGTTAGCCTTTAAAATATAACCAGACTTCGTTTGTATGGAGCAAACTCCGAATTATATCCTCTTAAGTTTTAATCGTAAATTTTTAATATTAATCAGAATTGACTTGGGACAACACTACTTGTAGGCAGTTAAACTATGTCGCGCGCAAGTGTGGTGTACTCTTTGATCGGTGCTTGGTGTAGTGCGCGCGGATTGTGTTATGTTTTCGAGCGGGGTTGCGCGGGGGGTAGCGAGCTAGGCCCCGCCCAGATGCTCAAGGTTATCGGGGACTATAATCGCCTTAAGGGTTGAAACACATTTATCGACGGCGGGTCCACAAAAAATGTCATTTAGTCTGGGAAGCCGAAAGCCGTCCGCCAACGCACTATGCTCAAAAATGTCGTCCGACCAGACATTCTGAGTTAAGCAAACGAGCAATTTTGATGTTCCAACTGCGTATAAGCTCCGGCATGTTCATTTTATTATAGTTACAGAGATATTTAAGTCCAAAGTTAAAGGATTTTTGATATGGAGAAATCTCAAATATTAATGTTTCTCAGAAAATAATAATAAATTGTTGTTTCTTAGTTTAGTTCTATTATACGTATAAGCCAACGTTTAAGAGGCTTTTTCACATCACCGAAACACAAACCCGAGAATATTCAACATTTCATGAAAAGTGTTACCATTTTTTTCTTGACTGTGTCGCGGAGTCGTAGCAACGCATAGCAATTTCTTCGTAGCATGGCGCCTACGCCACTCGTAGCATTCAAGTCGTCCGCGCGGAGCACTCTCTCAGACAGATGAATTTATGCAGCACGTCTAGTATGATTTCTCTACATTCGCGCGAATCGGTTTTTTTCATACATTTTTTTTCATACAAGCGCTGCTTTCGGTCTCCGAGAAGCGCGGGAATAGGTTATTTTCTATGCATCAAAGGCGCGTCGCGCGCGTGTAGAGATATCATACTAGACGTGCAGTTGTCTTGTTTTCGCGGAGGTGAAGGAGGTAGGGAACTCACTGCACTGGCTAGAGTTGTCGCACCGATGTTATGACGTATCCCCGACTGAAAGACCTTGATCCTTTCAAAGCCGTCTCACATCTACTAAACTATGTCATTTTAGTAGGTATACTTACCTGTTTATGACTGGCTTGTCCTTCATTACTTTACTGCCGTGCCTTCTAATCCAAGGAAATCAAATTCGAAAATCATAAGAATTCGCACCTTTGAAAATAATCTAATTAACTCATTAAATATTGTAATTTTTAGATCTATTGTCTACACAATAGTGTGTGTCCAGGCCAGCCAGACCCTCTAGCATTATTTCTCTACTTACGCGCGACTCGCCCTTTTTCCATACAACAAGTCGCGGCAAGCGCGGCTTTCGCTCTCCGAAAAGCGCGGGAACTGGTTATTTTCTATTCAGCGAAGGCGCATCGCGCGCGTGTTGAGAAATCATGCTAGACGTGCAGGACGATGGAATAGGTGGAGTAGGTATTGATGTGTATGTCGCAAGTAAAAGTGACTTCAACTGATAAGGTGAGTCCATTAATTACGCGAGGCGTTTATTGTATTTGATCCCTTAGAGACAGGATCGATTGGTATCAAAAAAGTATTTGTGCAAATCTACCAATTTCTTGCTGACAGTACAATGTTTCACAATCTGTGAATGCTGGCCTTTAGTCTCAAAAAGCTAAGGATAGTCTTCTAAGAACAGATTTTACGTATATTTGTTTGGTATAACAATATACTTAGGTAGGCACTGAAAGATTTAGGTAGTGTTTACCATGTGCGTATGGATTGAGGATTTGCTATTGAAAAAAGGATTATATGCCCATTTTGTAGGAAATTAGTACATTTTGTAAGCCCAATTCTGGAATTTGTAGCAAAAGATGCAGCGGCACATCTAGTATGTTTTCTCTCCACGCGCACGACGCGCCTTCGCTGCATAGAAAATAACCCGTTCCCGCCCTTTTCGGAGAGCGAAAGCCGCGCTTGCCGCAACTTGTAGTATGGGAAAAAGCCATGTCGCGCGCAAGTAGAGAAATCATGCTAGATGTGCTGGTGTGAGGAGCCACCTTTTTGTTCATGTAATCTCTATACTTTTGCTACAAATTCCAGAATTGGGCCTACAAAATTAACTAATTTCCTACAAAATGGGCATAGAATCCTTTTTTCTAGAGAAAATGTGGCTCCTCAATCCATACGGACATGTTTTTACCTACCCGCTCACTTTCATAATGTAAATTCCAGGTAGGTACCTACCTGGAATTTACATTATGAAAGTGAAAATTATATTCATTAAAACTAGGTAGGTACTAAATATAATTTCTTCAGATAAATAAAACACTAATAACTACGCTATAAGAATATTTTTCATCCTCTCATCTCGGAAAGAGTATTTTTGCTCTTCGATATCTGAGTGCCAAAGCCGTTTTTACCCACTAGAGGATAAAGTAAATTGAATTTAGAACATAGTGTGCACTAAGTTTGTGAATTCAAAACATCATTAAGGGTATATTATTGTTGGCGCGCTCCATACAAACGAAGTCTGGTGATATTTTCAATACTAACCAATTAAACACAATTAAATTTTGCAGAATAAATTTAGAAACAAATCTCTATGCTTGTATCTTGTCAGATTTTCCTTATAATGTAAAGTTTTAATGTTACAGTGCCTTAAAGATTTCCATACAAATCTTAAATTAATCCTAGCATTGAAACTGTATATTTTAACGAAAATCAGAAATTGATACAAGCATAGAGATTTGTTTCTAGATTATTTCGGAAAATTTTTATTGCCTTTGATTGGTTAGTATTGAAAATATCATCAGACTTCGTTTGTATGCAGCGCGCATTTACGCATTCGGAATAATACACCTCTTAAGATTGCGATTGAGGTTTTTTAAATTTTTTATCGTTTCGAAAATGATTTAGATTAAAAGGGGTATGAGTTATATTGGCTCATCTTTTTTTTCTGGCGACCAGTCGCCAAATGTCATGGGTATTTTAGAGCAAGTATTACCGTACATTAATGTGCAAAATTTATTGTTCTAAGTTGTAACGTTTTGGAGATATTTAATTTTAAAGTTAAAAAAAAACCGTTCCCTTGAAGCTTTAGTTACTCGTTTTGGAATGAAACGAAATGCCTAGGTGGCTAAGGGTGGACGCATATCTATCCGCGGCGAAGGAGTCGAAGGAGGCGAATGAAACGAATTTACTTTTAATTCTTCTGACGATTCGTCCGATTCGCCGCGGATAAGTGTGTGAGGTGTCATAGAAGTTCATACAAAGAATTGTAAAATTCGATTATTTCGCCTCCTTCGGCTCGTTCGCCGCGGTTTAATATGCGTCCACCGTAAGGTAGTGTTTCTGGCCGTATATTCTCTACAATAAGACCTTCCAACGCGGTTGTCAATCATAAAAAATTACATCAGAAAATTAAATCTTGTCGTCCTGATAAATTATTTGATTGATTGCTAGCTTACCTTTGCCATTTATGATAAGTTTGTAAGTATGTTGGTAAGTTATCATTATAAGGAGAAACGGTTTCAGAGTCGAGCAGATTTTTGCTCACGCCAAATTTTAAGGCTATTTTGAATTACAGAAACAGAGATTTGAAACACTTCCTCTCACTTATTCTTAGAACAAGATAACGTCCAAGATATGTCGGATAGTATATAATTCTGATAAATAAATTTTATTTGCAAATCAGAATTGGCCAGAAAGCTACCTTTACAGGGTCCTTTTTAATATGCTGACACTTTTATAAGGGGATGATCAGACCGTCAAACTGAACAACTTTCTCTATGGGACCAACATCGAAATCGCGAAAAACAATCAGCTGTCTCATAAATTTATCTCGAGTAAGTTTGCAGTTTTGTATGGAACAGTTGTTTTTTTTTTCGCGATTTCGGTGTTGGTGTCATAGAGAAAGTTGTTCAGTTTGATGATCTGATCATCCCCTTAAAAAGTGTCAGTATATATTAAGAAGGACCCTTTATAAGAATCGGAAAATCTTTTCGTCCTTATTGGAAATGAAATATAGCATTATTTTACATCGTTTAAAATCGAATATGGGTTGGTGAAGTAAGTGTCAGTGTGTTAATTAAACCAACCACTCTATCCGTGAAGGCAGGACGGTTCTGGCAATTAGTTAGAATTTTAATGGAACATCGGAATAAGAGCCCATAGTCAGCCGCAAAATTGTTATTTTTTTTAAATTCGCTATTCCTATTGATATCTTTATAAATCTCTATAGAACACTCAGATGATAACAACATAATCTAAACAATTATGAAACTGTAAAAGAAATGTGTCTGTACATTGAAGATTTACAAGAAAAAGATTACAATATGGTTTTTAGGAGTCCCTGACTCCAAATCAACCTTTTTAGAATTTTTGTCTGTCTGTCTGTCTGTTTGTTTGTTTGTTTGTATGTTTATAACAGCATCACGCAAAAACTACTGAACCGATTTTGATGAAACTTTTTTGTTTGATAGCTTATGATCGGACTTAAAATCTGGTATATAATTTGTGCGGACGAAGTCGCGGGTAAACGCTCGTTATAGAATATAAAGTACCACTAATCACTAATCAGGCCGCTAATCTTCAAACCCCTTTGGCACAGAGATTCCTTGAAGCCTGAGGAAGGATGGAAACTATTTGTTCAAGCGACCCCTTGAATTGAAGCATGATGAAAGATAAAATCTCTCTCTGTAAACAAAACTAATTCCACACAGACGAAGCCAAGTAAAAGCTAGTTATTAAAAGAAAGATATACGAGTATTATGAATTTTTCATAGCAGATGAAAATAAGATTTATTTTAGCCGCCGTCCTCCTAAATCAAGACGAAGCTTTCAGGTAAGGGATCCTGGCCATAGAAATAGAAATAGAAATATTAGCCATTAGCATACTAAGTGAACTGATGAAATATTTCCTCGCTTTTATATGATTTTTCTTAATTATCTTAACTACCTATTTAAGGCGATTGGAGTCGCCGATAACCTTGAGCATCTGGGCGGGGCCTAGCGCGATACCCCCGCGCACCCCCGCGCATGAAAACATCGCACAAGCCGCGCGCACCGCACTGTACACTAAACACCGATCAAAAAATACGCTACACAGGCGCGCGACATAGGTTACCTGCCTACCAGTGTTGGCCCAAAGTTAATTCTAATTTTTATTTTTTATTTATAATTAATGGACTTTTTGCTTGTGCGTTAGCACCGCATTTCTACCAATGTCAAGTAGTTTGTGGGAGTATCTATCCCAATCTCAGGGATTGTTTTTGATAAAGAACAAGAAGAGATTAAGGAATGCGGAGCCTCGTGGCAGGCAAAGACGCGACGCGCGGACAACACGCGTGACAAGTTCTCGGGTCAGAACCTGCAACGTGACTACTTAATTCTAATTTAAAAAAATTACGATACAAATTTTAATCTACAAGGCCTATGGGTAATTTTGGTAAGAAGTCAAAGTCAATATAATTTATTAAATATAGGAGCTTGCAGCACACTTATCAAACGTCAAATCTTATTTGAAGCTACCACCGCGTCGGAACGTGTTGTCGCTGTAGAGAAGATGAGGCCAGAAACTCTACAACATAACACGACTTAATAACTATTACAATATAAATTCTTAAGCTAAAGTTATGTATACCATAATACATAGTCTATTTAATAAAATAATTGATACTATACAGTAAAGTAAATAAACTATAAGCTAGTGACCTCAGACCCAAGCATTTTGATCATTTAAATAATCATCCAGTTTATAATATGCTTTTTTACAGAGGACTTTTTAGATTTGAGTTTTAAACATGTTTTCGGAAAGATTCAAAATGGTCTCGGGGATTTTATTATAACAACGTATACAGTGACCCATGAAAGACGTGTTGACCCTACTAAGCCGAAAGTGTGTAGATATCCGTTTATTTTTGTTTCGAGTGTTGTAATTATGGACATCACAATTTTTTGGAAATAACGACACATTTTTTCTTACATATAAAATGTTTTCATAAATAAACTGTGCATAAACTGTTAAAATATTAATTTCCTTAAAAAGGTCGCGAAGCGAATCACGACAGTGCAGACCATTATAGCTCGAATTGCCCGTTTCTGTAGGATAAAGATTGTCTCAATGTCTGCAGCACGACCCCACAATAAAATACCATAGGACATGATACTATGAAAGTAACTGAAATATACGAGTCGGGCTGTTTCAAATAAATGTTTCGTGTTATACTTTGTAGCCACGCCACAAAACCAATTGGAAAGAATTTTAGCAAAACAAAATGTCGATAAAGTGTCGGTTTTAGTCGATGCTTTAAAAAAAAATGTCGTCTTAAGTTTCAAGAGGAATCCAACAAAACTTGTGGCGTGGCCAGAAAGTATACTTTGTGGCCACGCCACTCCATAAACCGCAACACAGGTGATTGATGTATACCTATGTATTCTTAAACAATTGTCGGCTTATTGTCGGTGATACTAGTATGAAAAATTCTACTTATATCATCATAATATTGTAGTTAAAACAAGTACTTCAAAGCGCCTGTATTATTAGTTCCGATAGAGGCAAACAATTCGAATCACATTTATTTCAAGAGCTATCTAAGATGATCGGTTCTCAACATATCAGCACTACGGCCTATCATCCGGCAGCTAATGGGCTTGTTGAAAGATTCCATCGCCAGCTAAAGGCTGCGATAATGTGCCACGCCAGTGAGAGTTGGTATGAAGTCATTCCGCTAGTGCTTTTAGGAATACGCAGCGCGTGGAAGGAAGACATATCCTCATCGTCCGCGGAGCTAGTTTACGGTGAGGTCATACGATTACCGGGTGATTTATTCCAATCTACTTCAATGGAGACAGTTACAGATTACACCGATTTTTTGTCGAGGCTGCGCTTGCATATGAGGAAGCTAAAGCCTGCTCGTGTTGTACGGCATGGAACGTAAAATGTATTTTTTCACAAGGATTTGTTCGATGCATCTCAAGTTTTTCTCAGGCAGGACGCGATAAGAAAGTCATTGCTACCGCCTTACGCTGGTCCATTCGCGGTAGTAGAAAGAGGAGAGAAGACCTTTAAAATTAACATCGGCGGAAAAATCACAACCGTGTCTATAGATCGTCTTAAACCTGCTTATGTACTTTCCAACACGGAGGAGCCACGTCCCCGGGAAAGGAAGTTACCGGAAACGGAGGGGCAAGAACCTTCTTACTATACGAAATCGGGAAGGAAAGTTAGATTTACATGTTTTTATCGACCTAAAGGTCTCCGGGGGGGCTGATGTGGCGACGTGCGGTCTCTTTGGACCTCGTTTTACTTTTCACGTTTTGTGTGTCGCGGTGACGTTTTTCTTCTTCGACCGACAGACGTCTCGGTTTGTGTTGAAATGAAATGAAAATGAACAATGAAAATTATTTATTTCTCCTCAGAGTAGGTAGGTACATTTCCAGTAAAATTTAAAACTAAACTAGAATTAAACAACGAACATTCATTCATTTCATTTCATAAGTTTGCAACTTAAAATGTTGGTAAGTTTTTATTATTGTCTTAACTAAGTAAAAATAAATGGGTTACCTACTTGATTTCGAAACTCGATTGTACGAAAATTGATACATCGATGACTATTCACCGATACTTCGATACTGTGATATGCTGTTGCTTCGGCTCATTTTTTGTTCAATATGGCCAAAAGCCACAACAGTACTAATAGTGATAATAATCTACTCGAACTAAATATAAGAAAAGGGTTTTTAATTTTATACGAAAACGTAATAAGAACTGTTTCACTTAGTTTTATTTGATATCTAAGTATTTACATAATTTTTATTTATGAATGGTACATTAACAAATGAGAGTGTATATTTAAATCACTTTTGGTTTTCGACACATTGTTTAACATGTCATCAAAACATTCCTAATACCTATTATTTGTTTCTGTGATACGGTGACAATGTACTTTGTAATGTCCCAGACCTGGACTTGGTAATGGGGGAATAAATTCAATTACTGCGCTTAATAAAAAATGTTTATCACCTAACTAAATTTCAGCAGGAACATCCTTTAAACAAATAACAGTATCTAATTAAAAAAAATATACAGGATGAATTTTTAGTCACCGTCCAAATTTTTTCTAGGCATTAGGCATCATTCACTAACTCCATTTTTGAAAAAAAAAACGATACGTAAAATTTTCGTATTAAATAATTTTCTCGAAAGAATTATCGTTCTGCGTGGTCACAAGTTAAACGTTAATAATACTACACTTGCCTCGTAAACATTCAATGAACAGGGCAGCGCACACCCCACTTACCCCCGCCCCCGACTCCTGCGCGACACATCTATCTATCGTCAGTCGGTCGGCGCACCCTTTCGCGACGCAAGCGCTTACTTCCGTGTTCCCGCGCATCTCGTTGGCGGCGCCCCGCGCTATCGTGAATTTGTTTACAATGTATTCCAACCGCGAGTATTACGAAATGGTGCGATCTTACATACTTAGTGGTGAAAGCTTGAACGGTGCCCAGAGACTATACGAAGCAGAAAGTATTCCTCGCCTTCGCAATCAAGGGATAATAAATCCTTCAGTACCTAATCGCCAAACGATTTTGGCTGCAAATCAGAGGCTATTAGACCATGGCCAATTTATAGCTCCTACACACGCTCAAGGACGTGGCAGGCCGAGACTCGCAGTAGAGATCGAAGAAGATATCTTCGATTTCTTTGAACGGAGCCCTAGATCGAGTACGCGAGATGCAGCGCGATGATGCGAGATGGACATGCGAGATGCTTCGGCGTAAGCCAATATGCCGTGTGGAAACTTCTCCATATTGCTGGGTTGTACCCGTACCATTTTCAAAAGGCACAGGCCTTGAACGACGCAGACGCCGTTCCCCGTCGAGCCTTCTGCGAGTGGCTGATCGCACAACCCGATGCTAACATTTTGTGGACTGACGAGGCCTTGTTCACTCGAGTGGGGCTGTATAATCAGCATAATGAACATTGGTGGTCATTTCGAAACCCACACATGATTCGAGAAACATATCACCAAGTGCGGTTTAGCGCAAATGTGTGGGCTGGAATTGTCGGCAACAGAATACTGGGGCCGTATTTCATTGAAGGACGGCTGACCGGGGGCACGTACCTAGATATGTTACGCACAGTAATTGCTGATTTCATGGATGACGTGCCGGTAATCTCCCATCGAGATTTTTATTATCAGCAAGACGGTGCACCGCCTCATTACTCCGCCGCCGTTCGTGATTATTTAAACATAGAACACGGTGATCGTTGGATCGGTCGCGGGGGGCCCGTCCCCTGGCCACCCCGGTCACCAGATCTTACTCCATGTGACTTTTTTTTGTGGGGCGAAATAAAACGACGAGTGTATGTGGAGGAAGCCCAAAGCTTAGACCAATTAAAAGAGCAAATTGTACGTGCATTCGACCAAGTGAAAAGTGACACTGTAGTGCTCAACAAAATTAAAAATAATGAGCAAAAACGTGCAAGACTCTGTTTAGAGAGAAACGGTATGCATTTCGAACATTTATTAAAGTACTGTTAATGTGATTGTTCTAAGATGATTTTGATTAAATTTTTAATTATTTGTACATAAGTTGATTCAAATTTTTTAAATACGCCTAATAGCAAAACGTTTTGGCACGGTTTTAATAAGGTCTAAAGTTCTTATTTATCTAATTTATTTTTACTTTATTTGTAATTGATTAATTAAGGATTACATTCTAATCATAGTGAACATAGCACAAACCTTTTGCTTATTGACGGTCCTAAGCCCGTGAAAGTATGAAGGGAAAATTTGCAACTTTGTTTATTATTGTGTTATCAATGAATTGCGGCGGCGCGCGGAGCGGGGCGGCCCGCGTAAATTCACCTAGCGCGTGCGCACGGCGCGGCAGTGTCCAGAAACATAAACTTTTTATAGATAACTTTGTGATGTGATATCTTAATAATTTTGTATTGAGTGATACTAAAAGAAAAAACACGTATTCAATGATTTTCGCCAAAGATTAATATATCAAAATTTGGACGGTGACTAAAAATTCATCCTGTATATAGCTCAAATATCAATTCCTGAACATCGCTCAGTTTGACAATCACATTCCGTTTTTTCAATCATTGACGAAGCTGAAGAGTCTAAGGCGAATAAGCCACAATCAGACAGTGTTAGTAAATTAAAGGGAATTATAGAACAATTTCTTTGCTAATGCGCTGTTGCATGTTGAACATGATTTTGTAATTTTTCCGCTGTTTATCTCACTAACTAAAACTCTTTCTAAAATATTAGTAACATTGCAGCTACAGTCAACTAATTCAATGTTACCTTTCCAAGTGCTTTTGAAAAAGGGTTTTAGAAGCTCTGTTCTCGTTTTATAAATATAAAAAGAATAATAATTCTTGTGTCTTAATGCACAGACAATTTGCGAAAATTTTGTTCGAAGTGAATTTAAGAAGCTTAAAATTTTGTGATTTTTTATACAAGCAATTACAACTGCTTGAGTTAATGCGTCAAATGCGCATGTATTAGTTATTGTCTCGTCTTTTATCCCAGAACTTGATATACACCGTGTTAATGAATTAACGCAAAACTAGAAAGTAGTTTGTTTAGAATCGAGAGCAGAATCGAATTATGATGGTTTCAACATAGGTAATTTTTTTCAAAATATTAAATAATTTGTTAGTAAAATTTTAAATTTAAAGAATTCGATCTCAACTCACCGCTCGGGCACTCTCATCCTACTTACTACCAAAACAAGATTCTTAAAATGTATACATGAGCACGTTTGCGCTTTCATTCATTACTGAAATGATAAAAAATCATTTTTGCCTGAAAACTTAAAATTTAAAGTTATTCACAACTTTAAATTTTAACTATCAAAATAATGAAATTATTGTGTCAATCTAATTATTTTGTTATAAATCACTTGGGGTGTATGAGGTTTTGCGCTTATTCATTAACACGTTATATTGCCGTTGAAGAGATAATCAATTTTTAAACATTCGACATTCGCCGCGTTTCTTTCATTTTTGGTCTAAATGTGAAAGCGCCGGCCGGACAATAAAAACTCATGCTAAGTATACCTATTATTTCAGAACTTGTCCATCTAAGCATCGTGAGGAAACCTGCATGTTTTAATTTGGAGGCATGTATTGTACCTACTGTCCATTACAAGTCGCGACGGGCTCACCCCCCGTCACACTAGACAGTTTCGGTACTACTAGTGAAACGTAGATGTGCTGAGGTTTCAGAATATCTCCGGACTCATACTACCCCCTCGGGGAATATAGTCGTGAGCTTTGTCCATCTAAGCATTTATTATCACGGCATGAAAACTGTAGCTGTAAGTTTTACCTACTAATAAAAAAAGGCTGATTTTTCAAACATTAATACAACCATGGATAATGGACCCACAGCTTTGGCGCCAAACTAAAAAATGCTGAGATGGACAAGGTCTAACAGAATATAGCCTAGTACCTAGCTAATTTCATCCGAAATGTATGAATAGGTAGATTTTTCGAACCCAAATAAAACCAAGGACAATGGACCTACAGCGTGTTGCAGAGTTGTCAATTTCAAACAAAAGTTTGACGCATAATACGCGTAGACGGTATTAATAACAAAACCACAGAACATTATAAGAGGGGTTAGAAGTGCAAAGTAGGCGTGGAACGTGTCGCCACAGGTTATGCAATGATTTGCATAACACCTTAAGGCGCGCGGCGTGGTGTGAGCGAGAGGGCATGAGTAATTGTAGCAGCGTGAGCGGGAAGACAAGTGCCGACAGTCGTCTCCGAAGCAAAAGCGCTACTTTGCATTTCTAACCCCTCTTATAATTTTCTGTGAACAAAACTCCCAACTGATTTATAACAAAATATATAGTTTTTCCATATATAAAATTAATATTTTGTGTATGGAAAAATAATTTATTTATATTAATACCGTCTACGCCTATTAAGCGTCAAACTTTTGTATGAAATTGAGAACTCTGCAACTACCTAAAGACGGGCAAGTCCTAACAGAATATCGCCTATCATGTAGATATGAATTTTTTACAATATCTACATGACAGGCGAAATCTAGCCTGAGATTAAACCTGTGTAGGCTGAGATTTTTAATGATTCAATTATGCAGATATTTGCTCAGGCAGACATCGAAGTTCAATATTTAATCCAATTTCAGTTCTAATAACATTGTAATCCAATTACTAATCAACTGTCCTGAATTGCATATAGCGCTAAAATTGACTTATTTTATGCGACTATGTAACTGACAGGCGATATCACGCCGTTTATTTCGTTCGTTCGCGCGCAAATAAAAAGAGAACAAACTGCTACTACGGCCTACTGTGCCCTGTTCACACGGCGACACATCAAGCTACGCAAAACAAACATAAGCAGCCCCTCTAGCATGATTTTTCTGTTTTTCGCGACTCGGCTCTATCCCATACTACATGTCGAGCCAAGCGCGGCTTTCGCTCTCTGAAAAATGCGGGAACTGGTTTTTTCTATGCAGTGAAGACGCGTCCCACGCGGGTAGACATATCATTCTAGAGGGGCTGGCCGCGCGACGTTATACATTACTCTTACCTACGCGCGGTGAGTTTATTTTGGTTTTGCGTAGCTTGATGTGTCGCCGTGTGTTCATTTTTAAAATATTTAGCTCAATAAATATCATTTTATAGTATAAAACAATATAAAAACAAATAGGAGAAGTTTTGATTGGTTCCGAAATGATTAGCTCCAGCAGGCGTAGCATGCAGACCCGCAGTTGCGACACGTACGTACTTATAACACTTCGAATGAGGCGTTTTCCAAGACTACTAATACGAAAAATCACTAGATAGCATAAATAAAAAGTTCAGAAAAACCTGTCATATACAACGTGTTAATGAATTAACGCAAAACTAGAAAGTAGTTTGTTTGGAATCGAGAGCAGAATTGAATTATCATGGTTTCAACATAGGTAATTTTTGTAGAAATATTATATAATTTGTTAGTAAAATTTAAAATTTACTGAACTCGATCTCAACGCACCGCTCGGGCACTCTTACCCTACTTACTACCCAAACAAGATTCTAAAAATGTATCCATGAGCACGTTAGCGCTTTCATTCATTGCTGAAATGATAACAAATCATTTTTGCCTGAAAACTTAAAATGCGAATAACTTTAAATTTTAACTATCAAAATAATGAAATTATTGCTTCAATCTAATTATTTTGTTATAAATCAGTTGGGGTGTATGAGGTTTTGCGCTTATTCATTAACACGTTGTATATTGACAGTAAAAGTACAAAGTAAAGTAAATTAAGTAAGTTGGACTATAGTTTGCATAATGTCTGACAGATGGTGTTGCTATTGGATAAATTATTCACTACCAATAAATACGCAATAACACCGAACATGATAGTTCACTGTACAAAAACTCGATGAATTCAAAGTATCACAACACAACGTCTTTCTTTTTAAAACCATCTTAATCTTATTATTAAATAACAAATTGCTCCCTTAAAATAGGGACTCGAGAAAATCACTGAACACTTTGGAGCTGACAGCTAAATGAGCACGATTGAAAAATGAAAACGCCTCATTCACATCGACGTTTTAAAAACAACAAAAAATTATAAGTTCTGTCTCTATTACATACAAGATGTTTGATTTTGAAAACCTGAACTGGACAACACAACTAACTAGAACCATAGAAATATTAATTTACTACGTAAAACCTGGAATGCGCTCTTCTCGGAATTTTGTGAAGAGCGGGATAAACATTACTGGCCCCGGTGTCCCTATCCTTAGTAGAGTGGCAATGAGATTATACGTTTAGGACTTTTAATATTTTTTCACTATTTATTTAGCCACAGAAAATGTTTACTAGCGTACCAGGTAAAAAAAAAGTCATCATCATCATCATCTCAGCCGATGGGCCTCCCTTCAAGGCATAGAATTCTTATGACCAAAGATCACCACATTGATCGGTCCTGCGCTGCCCTCATCCAACGAGGTCCCGTCGTCTTCACCAGGTCGTCGGTCCACCTTGTGGGGGGCCTATTCCCCGGTAGAATTGGAGACCTTGAAATTTAAACCTCCCCGGATCCAAGCAGGAACACAAAACCCCCAATTTTTAGCTGACCTAATTCTCTACAACATTTCTCTGCCTCAGCCGAATAAAAATCTCAGTATAATTAAATAACGAATTAAAGATAAACAATGTTTAATTAAAGTTTATTTACATATTACTAAATAAAACAATTATGTGTAATTTTTGGCGTAAACCTACGCGGCCTTTGGATATTTCATTGGTTTTTAATTTGGCATAATGATACGACCTTAGAATTATGTAAGAGTTTGTAATAGCCTTCACGAGTTGTATTACGTGAGACTCTTCTGATTCAACATACTGGACAGGGTGTGAAAAATCAAAGTATTTGTGTATCGGCCTTTACACGTGTAATTTGCGAACTGCAAATCAAAACCTACATGGTACTATAATGAAAAAGTTTGGGAGCCCCTGTTCTAGCGAGTGACTGAGTGTGAGGTGCGGCTACATGGGACAGCTGATATGCAGTGTTTCCTCTTTAGTAGTACATAATAATAGCTCATTGTCTAAAAAGGTTTGAAAGAAGTAAGCACTTTAATAATAATATTTAGTAATTTATGCAATTCGCACGAGAAATCGAATTATGCTACAACTTACCATAAGAAAAACAGAGGGTATGGCATTTTCTTTTAAAACTGGTCTTGATATGCCCGGTATGTAATCATCTGGCTTAAAATGCTTGCTGCAAATGACCGCATTTTCTTTTATTTGGTTATAACTGTCGGTAGGTAAAGCGTTCAGCCACGATTACTTTTCTCTTTCTTTCTTGGGAATTCTAAAATAATTTAAAAAATACTCATTTTGAGGCCCACAATTTAACGTCAAGCCGAAAGCAGGAGATATGCCAGTTTATACATCATCATAATCAACCTATGTACGACGTACGTCCCACTGCAAGGCACATGCCTACCCTCAGGGAGGTTGCATGGGTGTTAGTCCACCACGCGTGGGTAATGCGGATTGGTAGACTTCACATACGCTTCAGAATTTCTCTTACAGCGTATGCAGGTTTCCTCACGATGTTTTTTTTCACCGTTTGAGAGCAGTCGGTATTACGTACACAAGTTAGAAAAACGAACCGAAAAACGAATGGTAGGAACATTTATCATGACATGTCGTCTGTGCAGATTCGAACCCGGACCCTCACGATTGAGTGTCCATACCTTTCTGCAACGCGCCATCGACGCTCTCTTAGATATTGTTCACGAAAAATACACAAAAGTCTGAGTACATAATCGTTTTCGAGATTTTTTGTGTTCGTGTGTACGGTAGCGCAACGCCAGCATACCAGATTTTGGACGGAATCGGTTGAAAAACAAATAAGTGCAAGATGGCGGCCACTTTTCTTAAATCTCTCATCGGTTTCTTGTTCTAAGTCCACGTGGACCTTCAGATATTGATTTTGGAAGCAATCGGTTGGAAAACTAAAAAGTGCACCGCCACCCACTCCACAACCCACCACCAAAACCCTCTACCCAATATCCACCACCCGCCACTTACCAAATAACCACCAAACCAAAATACCCACTATTTAACCACTTACCAACAGCCATCCATCCACCACACAGTCAAGATTTGACCCAACCAGTCATCACTGCATGGACTTTAATCGTTAATCATTAATCAGATTAAGGCTTTGATTACAATTTTTTTATTTGTAGTCGAAATGAAAACGATGAAAACGATGATTATTTGAATGACCAAAATGTCTGGTCTTGACAATGTTACACTTTATAATTTAATAATGAATTTATGTAATTGTACTTTGTATATTTTGTTTTGTTTAAATGAAGTGTGTTGTAGAGTTTCTGGCCGCATCTTCTCTACAACGGAACACCTTCCGACGCGGTGGTAGATTCAAAAACATGACGTCAAAAAGTTATCTATGTGATATTATTTTGAATAAACAATTTTGACTTTGACTTTGATTCAGATTAGTTAATTTTTAATAAACTTTTTCCATTAAAATTTTAATCGTTAATTATTAATTTTAATCAAAACAAAATTAACTTTGGGCCCACACTGTTGTGAGCGTGTAGTCGCAGGCCGCAGAAAAAGCTAGAGTTCCGTTATGCACTAACTACAAGAGATGGCGCTCGTTTTTTACTCAAATTAACCAGTTAATTCTGCTCAACAAAATTGAAATTTGTAGAAAACCGGTTTGATAGATTAACCGGTTAAAATACCGGTAACCGAAACCTAAACCGCAATCAATTCAGATTTGGGGTCAATGACCTAAACCGGTTTCCAAGATTAACCGGTTTCCGATCCCTGTCATAAACTCCTGTCACAAGCGATAGTGAAAGATTCCACCTGTAAAGATCTAGGTTAATTTTCTTTTCAAACAAATTATTTAATAATGATTACTCGCGTAATTCATAAGGTTAAAATGAATATATCACGGGATTTACTATTAGTACATACTTGGTCCATTCATTCACCTTATCTAATCTTTGCGAAAACTAAACAAGTTGTACCATAACCAAAAGCTCGTTGATCTCCACCATCAATACTGAAACGCGTCAAAAGGAAAGAACCAAAAATACTATAGTTACAAACACTAAAATACCCAGATGTCGATCTAAAATAATATACACAATATAATTTAATTACTAGTAATATAAGTTATAACTAGAATTAGTATTCATTTAGTCCCACACCACACAATCACGCCCGCGTTTATTCGCCCGACTCTCAAATCAAAGTCCCGCGCACCGTACTTTACATAGATCTAGATTAGTTTCTCGCGCACGTCACTAACCTCAACCGATCGGGTTCGTGTCCAAAATCGGACTAAATCAATTTTTCAACCTTGATTTCCGTCATCGGCTAGCGGCTTGCAAAACATAGGTTGACGCCTACAAAAAAACCCAAAATTTACACTCTTTCTAGGAACTGTCAGCCACTTTTAAAGACATTAGAGACTTGATTTAATGTGTTGTGGAAAATCGGAGCAAAAACTAATTCTCTAGTAAAATGCACTTGTCCCAACATTTTTGTTACTTAAGGAGAGTTTGTCCAATACCCGACTACTCAGTTCGCCCAGGAGATATGTTATTACGATTATTTTAATTCATTTACTAAAGGAATCAATATTATTCAATGATGGTCGAATTCATTGTATGGAGAAATACAATGAATTCGACCATCATTGAATAGTATTGATTCCTTTAGTCAAAAAATGATTATTTACGACCATAGATATAACCTGAGTCACCAATTTACTATTAAGGGCAGAGATATTGCATTTAAGAATAAATGGATTTTTTTTAAAAACGAGTCGAGAAATAGCTAGTTCTCTCGTTCTTGGTTATGGTATCGTTTCGTTTGAAAGAAAAAGACAAACATAGTGCAGCATTCTCTGAGTATACATATCCAACCAACTGCGATCGCCAACCCGCCTGCAAAGCGTGGCGATTATGGCAAAACTCCACAACATGGACCGGCGGTTGTAGCGGTCCTTGGGGGAGGCCTATGTCCAGCAGTAGACGTCCATCGGCTGAGATGATGATGATGATGAACGGGATTCAAACCCGCGACCCTTGGCAAAGCAGGCAGGTTCACTACCGACTGAGCCATCGAGCTGTCTATGAACTAAATCTATGACTTATGTTATGAAGAATGACTTATATTTATTATGCTAAGTCCTACAAAATTAAAGTGATTCAATGCCCTATCTATGTGAATTGTACCCGCATCAGTCAGTGGGTCTACGAGAAATAAGTCTCCCTCGTGGACCCACCAGTGGGACAAATTAGTGGGTCTACGAGAAAACAGCGGTTTTTTATAAACAATGGCTTGTGTGGCCACTGGCTGCACTAGCAGAATGGAAGTTTTAAAAGATAATAATCAGAGGATATCTTTCCATCGGTAAGTTATCGACTACTGTTTTTAAGGTGTTGACCAAGGTAATGAATGAAATAATTCATTCCGAGTAAAGCTTTTACCAATGTGAATGTGGTACATAGTGTGGAGTTTCATTTCAGCTTGTTTTGTTTTCGGAAATTATAAATTAAAATCATACAATATTTGTACTGACAGTTGTTTATATTGTACTCAAATTTTTCAAATAGAGTTGACCTACGACTTGTCGACAATTCGATATGTCAAGTTTTTTTTCGGAGGACTGAATCGACAACTATTTCGAGATAATTGGTCTGAATAATAATATTTTACATGTTAGAGATTTTAAATTAAAAGGATTACGGATATTTTAATAAATAATTTCGTATTTCGTTCAAACGTGTGTCACACGATGACCTCTATGTAGGGTCCTTCTTAATATGCTGACACTTTTTAAGGGGATGATCAGACCATCAAACTGAACAACTTTCTCTATGACACAAAGATCGAAATCGCGAAAAAAAATCTGCTGTTCCATACAAACCTGCAAACCTACTTGAACCACATGTATGGGACAGCAGATTAATATCGATGTTGGTGCCATAGAGAAAGTTTTTCAGTTTGATGGTCTAATCATCCAGTGTCAGCATATTAAGAAGGATCCTGTATATTAATTATATTGATAAACTCGATGAATCGAAAAAAAATTAAACTATACTGCATTCAAAATAGCAACGAAATTTTAAGGCTATTTTGAATTACAGAAACAAATATTTCAAACACTTCCTCTCACTTATTCTTAGAACAGCTTTAGTATTAGTAACGTCCAAGATATGTCGGATAGTATATGTATCCAATAAATTAATTACATTTGGTAATCAGAATTGGCTAGAAAGCGAAATAGGAATCGGAAAATCACGTCGTCCTTATTTGGAATGAAGGATAGTTTCTTAAAATGATATCTACTGTCCGTAAAAATATATAATAAAGACCAAAAAAACTTGACGTACCGAAGCACACATTTATTGTTATCTTTTACTTCGATGCTATTTATTGAGTTAAGTTATGTTTGCATTTTTAGGGTTCCGTACCACAAAAGGAAAAATTGATTTCTTATGTTTTGTTGTCCGTCCGTCTGTCTATATGTCTCTCCGTCTGGTTGTTTGGCGCTGCGCTATCCAGTACGCGGTCGCCACTCGATAACTTTTCGGTCCCATCGGCCATCGGTTATAATTTTTGGGTATTTTCTTATTCTACTTATGCAATGGCTACGGAACATGCTCTTGGCAGGTTTTTAGAATTCCGTAGTCAAACAAGGAACCCTTATACTATCATCCATTATGTATGTCTGTCTGTATGCTCCACCTCAATAACTCGCTCATTTTTGCACCTATTGAATCGAAATTTGGCATGAAGACAGATCACAGTAACCCAAAAACAGAAATGTAATAGCTATGAAGAAATACAAATTTTGGAAATTTTTTTATGCAGTCTGGTTTTTTGTTTTTCTTAATAATTATTTCTTATTCTTCTTATGCAATGGCTACAGAACCCTATCATGGGCGGGTCCGACACGCTCTTGGCCGGTTTTTACTAAAATATTCTGTTTTATAAATGTATAGAATTCCTAGTAAATGTGTTAATAAAATTTATTTCATACATTACAGATACAGATTTTATCCATTATGCACATTAAATCAAAATTGAACGTTATGATGAATCACCCTTTTCTTCACTTTAATTTTGGGCAGGTTGTAAATTAAATCTTAAAACCCATAGGTATGTGTATACTGTTATCAATAGGCTATCGATGTATCACATGAACAACTCTAGTCTCGTATACAACGTGTTAATGAATTAACGCAAAACTAGAAAGTAGTTTGTTTAGAATCGAGAGCAGAATCGAATTATCATGTTTTCAACATAGGTATTTTTTTTTCAAAATATTAAATAAATTGTTTGTAAAATTTTAAATTTACTGAATTCGGTCTCAACCCATCGCACAGGCACACTCACCCTACTTTCTACCAAAACAAGATTCTTAAAACGTATCCATGAGCACGTTAGCGCTTTCATTCATTGCTGAAATGATAACAAATCATTTTTGCCTCAAAACTTAAAATGGGTATAACTTAAAATTTTAACTATTAAAATAATGAAATTATTGTTTCAATCTAATTATTTTGTTGTAAATCTGTTGGGGTGTATGAGGTTTTGCGCTTATTCATTAACACGTTGTATATAATTAAAACAAGTTTCTATAGATAATCGGTCTCATTGGCACGAAAGGTGACATAGATAAAAGTCTACCCAACCCTTTTTTTATGTGACAGTTTATTTATGTAAAAAAGAGAAAGCAGATGCAATTGTTTCGTCATAAATACCTTGAGGCCTCGGTTAAGTGTATATTACTTACGGCATGCGCGGCCGCGTTAGGTATTTGATATTATTGTTGCCGTCTCTATCGCGCACGGGAGCCGGCTCGAGTCCCGCCCCGCGCGCCCGCGTCTGGTTCTGGGTGGCGCGCGTCCGTATTCAGAGTTATGACAACAATAATGTTTTCGAACCTTTCAACTTTAGTTTGTATCGTTCTTGAGATTTGTACTATAATCATAATTGCTGCATTGATTTAGGACCACCGTTACCTATGCCAAACGATGATCAGATGATAGATAGATTCACATACATTTTTTATTTGTTTTCACACGTAGTGTTTATATTGCCGGGTCAAATTAAAATCATTGGTATACATTTAAACTAAGGTCGAGAGCGTCTTTTGAGCGTGAGTCGAGTCCGAGTCTAAGTTTAATCGAAAATATATGGATTGTGACATAGGTATGGGAGTGCAAACTAAAACTTAAAACTTTTAAAATTATAAATTTTAGCTTAAGGGTATACTATTATTACTGTTGGCGCACTCCTTACAAACCAAGTCTGGTTATATTTTCAATACTAACCAATTAAGGTCACTGAATTTTTTCAGAAACAATCTAGAAAGTAATCTCTATGCTTGTATCATGTCAGATTTTCGTTAAAATGTATAGTATTTAGATAGAATCTAAATATCAGAATAATACAAATACACTACACAATTATATAAATAAAACACAAAGAAATTGTATAATACACAGATTGATAATGAAGACCCTAAACAATGTTAGTAAGGTAAATAAAAAATTAAAAAAAAAAAAAAAGTAGGTACTTGAAATGCTATTATTAATTTTTATTTCAGCAAAAACATTTTGTTTCTTTATTTTTTTGAATTAACTGTAGTTCCAGTGCATGATCTTCAATTGCTACTAGTTATTATCTATTTCATTTCATGTTAAATCTTTATAAGTCACTTTTAAATTTACTGAAACCATAAGTTGTAATTTCTAAATCAACATGCTTAATTTGATTTTGTAAAGTTACTTTTCTCATTTTTTTTTAAATGTAATATTTTCATGCTATGTCATATATTTCATGTATAAATGTTTTATCTGTTGGTTGTGCATATACTATGCATTGGCTGCAGTAACAAGTACCTGGTTACTGCGCGCTGCTCGGGGACGAGGAATACTAA
Source organism: Agonopterix alstromeriana (assembly GCA_963924505.1). NCBI lineage: Eukaryota > Metazoa > Arthropoda > Insecta > Lepidoptera > Depressariidae > Agonopterix > Agonopterix alstromeriana. The sequence goes on from OZ004662.1 coordinate 722,580, forward strand.
CCTACCGTCAAACAGCTCTTTATGCGATTACGGAGGGTAGTGTAAATCTGATTCGTAGTTAGCCTATGATTATAAAGTAACAGGTTATTCATTGTCTCGATATTTGTTCTAAAGACTTGTTATATAACCTTACTGTTATGTGTTATCTTTGTCATAAAACTGTACCCTAGGCTAAGTTGTTTAAATAAATAAATTATTATTATTATTATAGGTTTCCATACAAATCTTAAATTAATCCTAGCATTGAAACTGTATATATTCGGAAAAAACGTCTCTTAATTAATACTCAACTCTCAAAAACTGTATTAATAACGTATCTTAATCTCGGCCAAACACATCTAACTGAACAATTTTTACCTACTATACAGGGTGTTAGGGTAAATAGTTGCATTACTTTAATGGGTGATTGTACCCATGATGCTGAACAACTTTCCCTAAGAAACCTAGGTATAGGAAATTTTTACGACTTTACATACAAATGTTTGATCAGCTGATTGCATTTAGTATGGATAGTTCAAAATGTTGTTAGAATTTCCTATACGTTTCTTATAGAAAGTTGTTTAGTATCATGGGTACAAACACCCCTTAAAGTAATGCAACTGTTTACCTTATCCTCAAGTAAACCGTATGTGTAAACTAATTTTAGTAAATAAATGATTTTGTATTTTGTATTTTTTTTTTGTATAGATAGACTACCTAGAGAGATAGATAGATAGACAACTCATTTATTTCATCAGAACAGTACCTACAGGAAACAGTGAGAGACAAAGGTAGGTAAGGTAACACTATACAACGTGTTAATGAATAAGCGCAAAACCTCATACACCCCAACTGATTTGTAACAAAATAATTCGATTAAAACAAAAATTTCATTATTTTGATAGTTAAAATTTAAATTAATTCGCATTTTAAGTTTTGAGGCAAAAATGATTTGTTATCATTTCAGCAATGAATGAAAGCGCTAGCGGGCTCATGGATACATTTTAAGAACCTTGTTTTGGTATTAAGTAGGGTAAGAGTGACCGAGCGGTGGGTTGAGATCGGGTTCAGTAAATTTAAAATTTGACAAACAAATTATTTAATATTTTGAAAAAAATTACCTATGTTGTAAACATGATAATTCGATTCAGCTCTCGATTCCAAACAAACTACTTTCTAGTTTTGCGTTAATTCATTAACACGTTGTATATGGGAGCAAACGAGAATTTTTTTGTATGGAACAACAGATTTTTTTGACAGAAAGGTTTGCCATGTCTATTCAACTCAATCCAAATGTTTTGCGAAGACAGTTTTATTTGGTTCATAAAATTAAAATAAAGGAGAATGGGTAAATTGGTTCAAGTCACCGATACACATTGTCATGCCATTGCTTAATGAGATAGTTCTTAACATAACATTCATGAAACTAAATAGTTTTCTTCCCGAAACCGTCAGGTTATTGGTAGAGTCGCGATCAAAAGTTTGTCATTATGAGTAGAATTTAAATATAAAAACTATAAAACTACATTCAAATGTTCTATTTAAATGTAGTTTTATAGTTTATTTTATTTAAATACTTTGATACACTAGTTCAGGTTATCAACTGGATATAGGTTCAACAATTCACCAAAGTTTTATATTATCGTGTTATAGAAGTAAACTTTTGTGCACGACAGAGCACGACTTTTTTTTTCTTTTTTTTTTGAATGACATATACAGTTTGCTCAGGGAGCATTTACTGCTTTTTACAGCGGGCTTTTGGGGGTGGCCTTACCAGTGACGGCGAAACGCCCTGGTAGGTCACCGAACCAGTGATTTAAGCAACCTGCCCAAGGGGCACCCCAGGGGGGTACGGACCTCGGCAATGGGCGTTGCTGGGATTACGCGACGGGTTGGGAAGCGGGGATCGGTGAGAACCGGCCAGCTATGTGCCGGTAGCGTCTGTAGACGCCAGATGAAGGAGTGGGCAGAGATCGCGACTGTCCCCCGCGGCGGCGATGGGGATTTCGAGTATTACGGCGACGACGCAACATGTCTATGATTGTGATCGTGTTACCGTCGGCGGTGGTCGTGTTGTGTGGGTTTGAGAGTCGTGACTGTACGGCCGCCATCATGGCGACCGTGATCACGTCGTCCGGATCGTTTAAGACGTTCCGAGGCCGACGCTTTTTGGGCTTATTGAATACGCAATGGTATGTTGCGTTGAATCTGACTAGCGGGTTAGAGTGACGTGGGAGGGCAGTGAAATAGTCCCTCACCATACATTTGAGGAGTTGCTTGATGGTAGGCAACTCTAAATCGATATTTAAGTTCTTGTTTCGTAAGAACCATGGCGCGCCAGTCGCGGTGCGCATGAATCTATTTTGAATAGTCTCCAATGTATGGATATGGGTCGGGGCGGCGTGTGCGAATACCACTCCTGCGTACGTAAATATCGGCCTGATGCAAGTTTTGTAAATTGAACGCTTGTTCAGGACCGGATACAGACGATGCAGCACATGAAGCGCATTCTTTCGAACGCGCTTGATGTGAGGCAGGAATGTCATTCCGCGATCTAACGTGACTCCCAACTATTTGGCCGTATTCACCCAGGGGATCGTACGGCCGAATAGCTTGATCGGGGTTAGCTCCGAGCGTACGTCCTTCCAGAAAAAGAACACTGCCGTGCTTTTTTCCGGATTGACCTCGATTCTCCATTTCCGAAACCAGTCCCCAAGGGCGCTGGCTGCGGTTTGGAGTCTCGAGCACACTAGGAGCTTACTCCTACTGGAGGTGTATAGCGCGGTATCGTCCGCGAATAGGGCCAAGACAGAGCACGACACAACGATATTTGTACATAGCTTTTTACCTTACTTTATTTGATTTGTTTCTATACCTTTATTATAGCTAAAGAGAGAACAAGTTTAAGAAAAGTTTTGTTTTCAATAAAGTACATTATTCTAATAGGAATAGGGCTTAGCATGTAAGATTGTAAATAGTATTGAATAGGTAGTTTTTTATTGGGTTTCGCTAGTTATTTCTATCCCCGATCTCTTAGGTACACATTTCCCTATTAGTATCAGTAGATAATTGAAGTAAATAAGCAATAAATACATCGACCTTTTATACAGAACAAGATACACAATCAGCGGTCCAAAAATGGCAGACCCATAAGAGGTACTTAAGGAATAAAAGTACCTGTTTTGCCTCTGCTCCGCGCCAACTCTCTGACAGTAAGCATACCAAATACGACTAAGTTTAACAATCAAATTTGACGTATTGGTATCACCCTATAGTATTCAAACTTATTTTGTGTGGCTTATAATTTGTCTCTGTTCTGGAGTGCAATTTTCGAAAGTCATATGTTGATATCCGCAGTAGAAAGATTTCCATAGCAATTTTAACATTTTCTATCATTGTCTGATAGTTGACATCTTGTTCATTATTCATTCAAAATGCTGTTTTAGAAATAAAATTTATTTCAAAGACGGGGTAGTAAAGAGTAGTAAGGAGGTAAGAAAGAAGGGGTAGAATCCTAGCGAAACGGCACAATCGTGACGGCGGGCGAAATGTGCACGAAAAGGCACAAAACAACGATATTTGTAGATAGTTTGTTACCTTACTTTGTTTAAATTGTTTGTATACCTTTTTTATAGCTAGAGAATAAGTTTAGGATAAGTTTTCTTTACAATAAAGTAAATTTTTCTAAAAAACACAATATGGATGAATAATCTGAAATAAATACATTTTAATTTAATTTAATTTAATAGGAATAGGGCATGAAAGATGTAAATAGTTTCGAATAGGGAGTTTTTTATTGGATTTCGCTAGATATTTCTATCCCCGATCACTTAGGTCCACATTTCCCTATTAGTATCATTAGATAGTTGAAGTAAATAAGCAGTAAATAACACATTTGGGACACATAATTCCAATTATTAAGTTGAGTATCTCATTAGAGGGGGTAGAATCCTAGCGAAACGGCACAATCCCATCGGCGCACGCAGGCGAGCGAGGGGGGCCTCGAATCCCCGAACCTGCGATGTGAGGAAGCGGGGGCTGGGTACTATAAATATTGAATCTTTCGCGCTCGTTCCTCTCTTTGTTATGCGCCGGCGGATGATGATACACAGGTACATGATATACAGGTTCCTTCTTAATATGCTTACACTTTTTAAGGGCAAGACCAGACCATCAAAATGAACAACTTTCTCTCTGGCACCAACATCGAAATCACGAAAAAATCAACAGTTCCATACATTTGGCTCGAGTAGATTTGCAGTTTTGTATGGAACAGCTGATTTTTTTTCGCAATTTCAATGTTGGTGAGATAGAGAAAGTTGTTCAGTTTGACGGTCTGATCATCCCCTTAAAAGTGTCAGCATAAAAAGGACCCTATATGTAATGTAGCACAAATGAAACAACATCAACTTGTAGATAGAAAGTAGTGTATATATAAATATATTTGTGTGTATGTATGTATAAATTATATTTACTCTATATATTTAAAAATTTTGTGTGTCACACCAGGCCAGGGTTGCCAACTTTTTTTGACAAATAAAACGTATAAAAGTGGTTTGGATAGGAAAAAAATAAAGTATTAGGAAGAAAAAAAAGTATATTTCAAATTTTATGTTTTTTTTGCTTTAAAAACGTATTTTTGTGTGCTTTTAGCACATGATAACAATTTCTTGTTATCTTTAAATGTTACAAAGCTTGTTTGACAATCAATATTTAAATTTTAAATAGATAAACAATTCGTTTTTAATTAAATTTATTGATGCTCTATTTCTCTCTTCTCGCCACTTCAGATTCATTACAGAAAAAACTCTTTCAGTTTCAGTTTCTCTTTACTTTAAAATGCATTCTTCACTTATAAACAAAACTAACGGACCAGTTTTGTACAATTTCGTCGATAATGAAAGACATCTGTGACAAATGTCACAACTGACATCTAACATTTCGTTCAGTAATTAAAAATTGTTTCCATTATCCGTTTTAAATATTTCGTTCAGCAATTATGAATCGTTAAGTACCCATAATGAGTATTTTGTTTTACGCACCACAGTAAAGGTTGACAATAAAGTATTTTTGCATACTTTATTTGTATGTAAAAGTATAAAGTATAATTACCAAAAATAAAGTAGGATACGTTATTATAAAGTATGGTTGGCAACCCTACACCAGGCATGCCGAGGGTTAAGGTAAATTAAACACTAGTTTCTTCATAGTACGTAGGATCTTGAACCGAGGGCACCGGGCTGTACAAGGTGCAGTGGTACGGCGGCGGGGTGTTGAGCGAGTCGGTGGATTCCTGGTGCGAGGATCGCCGGCACATACAGCGGTAAATTAAATAAATACCAGCCATAATCAAAGTGAAGACGACAAGCATCCAACTGAAAAAAAAAAAAACTTTGTATAAGCACAGAAAAGGTAATATACTACATACAGAACGGCCATTCCCCGCCCCCCTCTGACTTCAGATAGCCCACCTGACCTCACACTTTCTGGGAAACTTGAGGGAAGCCGAGCAAGGGAATGCAGTCAGGCGCGCGCACCCGTAATATTTGACTACATAAAATTGAGTCTTATCAGTGCATAAAAATGTTGAAAAATAACGCTAAATTGACATTTTCAGTAATTCTTTAGCTCAAATATTATTTTTAATAACAGAACGAACAATAAAAAGTAAAGAAATGTATAATGATGTTAGATATGTATGTGCGAACGCCATCATGTCAAATCCAAAAAGTTTTTTGAAGTACCAGACCTGTGGTATAACTGCGTGTATAATAAAGTACCTATGGAAGTGCGTCCTGCATGGGTAGCATGGCAGCGTGATATAGCGCTATCACGTCTTAGCTCTCTTTCTATTTTCACGCGAACGAACGAGATAAAAGACGTAATACAGCCGTATCATGTGTAGCATGCGTGCATGCAGGATAGCTTTGTGATTACTTTCACAGATATAACGGCTAATATAAGTATGGTACTAGCTATCGATATAGTAATAGTTAAGGGCCTATGTCGAAAAATAATTGATGCGAAATGGGCGTGTGATAGCTTATATTACTGCCTGATGCGAGAGAAAGAGACGGGGCGGCGCGCGCGCCTCAAACGACGCAAGCGTAAAACAAACCTTATTTAATTGTGTTTGTACTATTTATGTAAGTTCATTTCTGCTCCAATTAAACTTTATAAAATATCTTTGACTATTTATATGTGGACTGGTTACGCGTGTAATTCTACTAACAAACATTTCTGCCACTTTTTGCGGGGGGCGAGGTAGCATGAAATCCGCAACTTTGGATTTTATTCCCCATAACTTTAGATTCTAATTTTGAATGTTAAAAATCATGAAAAGTAGTCTCGTGTGAACCCCAAACGTTCTAAGTTCGAAGTTATTATTTCGCAATTATAGGCTGTCTCGTTTAGTGATAAACAATTGTGATGATCAATTGTGCTTATACCGTGGCAGAAGGGAAATGCTACCGCAAGGCTAGTCCTTATAATAATTAGTCAAAGAAAAATATCAATCTCTTTTTTTTAAATCAAGTCTCGCGTTTCTATTATTCGTTTAGCAGTTCCAAGCGTTTACCGAAAAAGACGGAGGCTACTTTGGCTTATTTTTCTATTGGGAAAATGTCTCTTAATCGTGTTTTGGCTCTAATCAAAACTTTAATTATATGATCAATTTACATATATCCGCAAATCATACTCCTACTGTTAGTACTTTATGATATATGATGCTTTGAAGAATCCTATTTTTTTTCACATATCCTCTTAATGACTAGTAGCCGTGTTTGATACAGGACCATGTTAATAAGGGACAGCAGTCTCGGTTTTACACGTAGCAAAGAATTAAGTAAATAAAATGTATTACGGAAACAGAATTGCTAAGTCACTAATATACCTAATAATAGTTGCGATTCCGTTATTTATGTCACAGAATCTAGTGAAAATGCAGTCACGTTGAACCTTGCACGAGCGGCATTCACCGCAGCGTGTTGTTCACTTATTACTCCGAAAAGTGCGGGAAGAGGTAGGTAAGTATTTTTCTATGGAACGAAGGCGCGTCACGCGCCTGTAGAGAAATCATACTAGACGTGCTGTGCTGGTCTTTGCTTCATGCTATGACACCCCTGATTCCATCTGATTCACTCTTAGTGGAATAGTAAGCATTATTTTTCTTTTTTATCTAATTAAATTAAATAAAATAAATCCGAATTTATGTATTTAAATAAATCGTAATAACTTCGACTTCTTAAAATCATTGTGTTATTTGCCTGAGGGCCTGTTATGCCACCCCCGAGAGAGAAAATGACAAAGATCGAGACGTGACTCTGTCGTGACGTGTCTTTTTAGTGTTCCGTACCAAAATTGGCAAAACGGAACACTTATGGAATCACCTCGGTGTCTGTCCGTCCGTCCGTCCGTGTGTTACAGGCATTTTTCTCGGAGACCGTAAGGCACAGGAAACTGAAACTTGGCACAGTTATAGCAATTAAAGGTCCAATGACATAAATAAAGTCAAAAAAGCGTAATGTTTATATTGAGGGGCAGCTTTAGGGGGCGGAAAGAGATGCAAAACTAAATGAAAGCTTATAAAATACGAGTCTAAAAGTATATTTATATGCCCAAAAAACAACCACCAGTGTGTGTTACTATGTGACACATACTAAGTAAGTGTCACTTTATAGTTTAGGTTTTCAAAGACCCGTTTTAAAGAACTGATAGTACGGAACACTAATTGCCCGAGTCCCGACTCGCACTTGGCTGGTTTTTGTATGCGAAAATGAGCGCGCTTGACGGTTTACTCGTTTTTTCCTGCGTGGCATACTAGCCCTCCTGATCTTTTCTCATATCTAGCTTATTTAGTGTAGCAACACACTATGTAGAAATGATGTACCTATGAAGTTTGCTTGGCATTGCTCTTGCTGTGTTTCGTCATATTTGAAATTAGTAAAAAAATTGTTTTAGTGATATTTGTGACATAATTTCGTGCAGATTGTGTACCAAACAGTTGCATAAAGCGACCGACGTAACAGGAATCTCAAATAAATACGATAACAGAACATAAGTTTTGGTTCAAGTTAACTCGTACATGGTCATTTTGGCGGCAACGCGCAAGTTTACGAAATCGACTACAGATTCATCGTCATCTATCACCCCATCATGAAAATAAATAATACAAAGAAAAAAAAATAACGAATGGCTCAAAAGGACTAGTATCCAGAGCCGTTAAAGACATAATAAAAAAAATATGGACCTATCTTGTGAAGAGAAGGAAGAATATAACTTACCAAAAACCATTCCAATTGAATACTTCTTTCTTGTTTCGGACCTCGTCCTCACGAAAAGTCTCAAAAGTCGAGCAGTGAATCAAAATGCGTTGTCTATCAAGCAAGAATCCGTGCACCTGTCGAAGTTTTCATACGCATTAGGGACACAGAAACAGCCTACAAAGTCCTTTCTATAAATGTAGCTATGTAGTGTATGTTCTAGGATAACAATAGTAGGTTTTTTTTTGGAAATGACTAATCCAGCGTTGCTCAGGGAGCAGTTACTGCTTTTTACTGCGGACTATTGGAGGGACCACGAAGGGTCTACCGAGCCAAATTAATGAATGTACTTAAGCAGCCGACCTAGGGGCACTCAGACGGGTACGGACTTCGGCATAGGACGTTGCTGGGGCTACGCGGCGGATTGGGGCAACCCTGGTAGTAGTAGAAGAGATAAACGTCCTTTTTGCTATCATCGGCGGAATCAGGTTTAGAGCATCGCTGTGACGGGGATGATCCAGGTCTTTTTTTACGGGCATAGGCCCACCACACATTTCCACAGCTGTAACTCCTATAAACCAGGATCAACAGCCGGGTATGGACCAGGTCTGCCTGCATAACTCCAGTCGGTTGAACGGCTGTAACTCCTTAACCGACTGGAGCTATGCAGGCAGACCTGGTCCATCACAGAGATGTTCTACACCCTATGAATATTGAATCAGCCTTGCAGCTGATGATAAAAAATAATTACTTCTATTTCTTATACTACAGGGTGCATGATTGGTAATTCGACCTATTTCTTGAAAGAGGTCATACTAGACCTCATTTTCAATAAATCAAGCCTAGTTAACTAGTGGTCGGAAATGAGTGGTTACTGAGTTATGATGGTTTCATGATTTTTCAGAAACTTTCGGACTTGGTCCCGGAAAAAGATAATTGTAAAAAAAATACTTTTCTGAAAGCTGATATATCAGTGATTATTTTGAAAATAAAACGCTCACCTAAAATGTCCATGATCTCAGACATAAATCTTAAATGGTAATGACAATAAATTTTTTTGTAACTCACTCATAAAACACCCTGTATTCCTGAATAGGTCGAATTACAAATCACCCTGTATACGTACCAATTAAGATCTTGAATAAACAAGAAGGTAAATCACGCGTGCCAACCTAATGTGGTTACAACGGCATATTTGCTCTTTCATTAAGATCAAAGCGAGGCTGGTCTCTTCCCTAGTAAAATGGTTACGCCACTTACCCCTTTCCTGATTTTGTCTACTATTTCTCATCATCCATACAATTTGTAGATTTTTTCCCCCTTCTTCCCCCTTTATTAAAATATAATAGATAAATTAGAGTTTGGCACAAAACTGGAAATATAGTTACTATTTATCGATGCAATACCAGCGAAACGGATAACGACTATACGACACCTAGAGTAACTCGATCAGGCAGATTCGAACGCAGTAGTGTAGCGAGTAGTGAGTAGCGTAGCAGGGGGGGGGGGGGGGGGGCAAATGCCCCGGGCGGCACTTTACTAGGGGCGGCAAATTCGGGAAAAATATAGATTGATTCAGCTCTGTCTATCACCAATTCGTAGAGCAGAAAAAAGGAGCTTCGCTCGCTCTGACTCTTTATGTAAGACAGCTAACGCGGGGCTAACTTCGCTCAATCCATAGCTGGGTCAATTTCAACATTCGTGATTTTTGTCTCATTTCGGTGAGAATTTGATTTTAAGGTTTTTATTGACTTTTGTAACGTTAACATAAATATTGTAATATCTAATTGTATGTGTGTTAGCGGGCACAAAATGTCATATATAGTTAATGAGAAAAATATTATTGTTTTTTTAAAAGCCACCGAAATGAAAAATCAATGCACCGAAGTGATAAAAGTATACAAATATAAGCTTTTATTTTTCTACATTAACATGCTTTTTGTGTTAAATACAAAAGAATAGTTAAACACGAAAAGGTCAAGAGCGATAGGAGCGTGCTCGATGCTTCCCAGCTTTGTTTCTCACCGATCCCCGCTTCCCAACCCGTCGCGTAATCCCAGCAACGCCCATTGCCGAGGTCCGTACCCCCCCGGGGTGCCCCTTGGGCAGGTTGCTTAAATCACTGGTTCGGTGACCTACCAGGGCTCTTCGCCGTCACTGGTAAGGCCACCCCCAAAAGCCCGCTGTAAAAAGCAGTAAATGCTCCCTGAGCAAACTGTATATGTCATTCAAAAAAAAAAAATCCCAGCTTTGTAAATAGCTAAGATTGTAAATTGATGTGTAATATTTATGTAAAATGTTGGAGCGAACGAAGGAAGTTTGAAATTTCTCTGCACAATGATTCGGTTTTTGAATGGTATACTAAAATGATGTTAGTCATGATTTCTGTGGTACTTCTAATTTCGGTGGGGATTTAAAGGGCATTTAAGTCCACCGAATCCACCGGAATGAGAACACCGTAATGATAAAAGAAAGATAATTCTAAATTATCTGAAAAAGTACAATGTTGATTATAATATTAACACTATGCAAGTGAGTGTATACTTAAAGCACATACAATTATTTTTCTACAAAATACATACATAATACATAATACATATAAAACCTTTTGCCAAAGGAAAGCCTAAATATTTTAAAATGTCTGGAGGGTAAAATGACCTAAATGGCACCTTAAGCCATTTTGAGATATGAATCGTTTAACAATTTTGCTACGTAGGCTTTCAAGATCTTTTTTTATATTACGAAGTGGTTCATAATCTTCTGAATTAAAGTCAAAAACAAGCCAAAAAACAGTATATTGCTGAGTTATTAAGGTTTAAATCGAAAGACACAAATTTTCCCCAAAGTCAGGTCTAGCCCTAATTAAGGTAAGTATTTTTCTAAAGCCGGTATATGTATTTCTAAAGGACTAACTACGAGAAAACAGCGGATTTTCGTCTACAGTATAATATCTTTCTTAATAATAATAAACAGCTTTGATAATCTCAATAATTAATAAAGTACAATGTTTCCAAATGTACAATCTACAATTTCACATATTGTTTTATGCCTGAATAACAATGTACTTAATAGTCGGCGTTCATTACTTATGCCGACCTTAGGATTTGTTCATTTACGTTGATTCCCTAAAGCTTCTGTATGCCGACTTAAGGTTTTAGTGAGAATTTTAAACCCCAGATTTCAAACAAAATGAACAATCAATAGATGAAATAGAACGGCAACCAAAATGAAGATTTTTTTGTCCCCCATACCACCGAAATGACTTTCTTATGTCTTTTATGTGAAGCTGAAGCATGATGCGACTAGTGCGTCTGCGCCTAACTCTTGAGCATGACTAATCGAAGATGCAAGCGAGGAATGGGACGCATAAACGCATTCTGGACAGAGCTATTCAAGAAAAACTTTATGTCCACGGAAATGATATTGTGTCGCGGGACAGATGTATTTATACTTTTCAGAACTTTTACAGGATAGTTAGCTAAGCAATGATGTCTGTTTTTCATACTATAGTTATATGCCAATTAAGTTACAAGACAATTCATAATCAAAAAAGTGTTGCGGACAAGCCACCGTGATGGTACTCGTAAAACGGGACTTCAATTTTTTTTTTCTGTTATAAATAAGATTCTAAGCTTAATTTTACATGTTGCCCAAGGTAAAGGACTACATTTTCTATCCAGAAAAAAATAACACAACAACATATCAGCCTTCTGCACTACCGTTTTCAGCAACGCCGTGAAATTTTTCTGCTTGGGGCATTCACCCAGCTTTTACTTAGGCTACTTAGCACATGTTTCGTACGTAAAAAGCTCTGGCCCCAACCGTACCCCTAGTGCGAGTTTCATAAAACAAATCGAATGACTTTACTAAAAAGTAAATCGAATAAACGTCAAACGTATTGACGACCGAGAACACGCGAGTGTGAGTTGCAAGCATTTGTAACTCTCGAGCGGCGTTTACTCACCGTAAATAGCGTTTATAGTGCAGTAGAATTAGCACGAAGTAAAGCATCATTTCACATAAATTGTGCCACCAATGATAATTTCCCCATCAACAGAGTTATGTATGGATATGATAACCTTAAATTTGCAACCGATTTGGAATTACGGAAAATGGTGAAAATTGGGAAAAACCTTAATTACTTAATAACTTCACCAAAAAAATTGTGGTACTAGTCACGATTATACCATTTATTTAGAGAACCTACATTCTCAGGAAATTTGGAGCGGTTCCGACATACGGAACATACATAAACTTGTAAAACTAACTGAACTATTTTTCGTCTTTAACTCCTAGGCATAATTTGTGGTACTAGTTGCGAACTCTTTGATAACTTGTATTAGCCTTCGACATTTAGTTTAACTTCGCAACCGGTTGCGACCTACGGAACCCTAAAAAAATACTTTTTTCTAAATTCTACTTTGGGCAAAATTTGCGTAGTCTGTATTATTGCTTCTATCATATTTATAAGTCGAGTTCTATCTACCTTGTGATCGCAACTTAAGAAAACATTACGGAACATTGTCTATTTCATAAATAAAAACCGCGGGTGTTGCGAGGGGAATGCGTACGGCGCGCGGGGGAGGGTCGCAGCTTGTGCGTGTACGCGAGTGTTGTGAGACGCGAAGGATGTCGCGGGGGTTCACGGCTCGTTACTACTATTACCTATTCTGTGACTTTACTAGACTTACCTTATACTACACGTGGACGGATTAAAACCGTTAGTGTACACATCCACCATAAATCGTTCGTACGTATAGTCAGTTACAGAAAACGTGTACATAGTTACATTATCGAATTAATCGAATTAACTTTGAATTTCGGCGGTGACATCTAGTCTAAGGCCCAAACTGTGGCCAAAAAGCAGGGCATCTTAATCAAGGTGAAGCGGTATTTCCCTCCAGGACAGCTCTAAATGTTGTATAAAGCTCAGGTCCGATCGCAACCTTACAGGATTTTGGCACCGTTCTTGTTCTGAGAGAGAGACAATATAGACGTTTTAGAACAGGAGACAACTGAGGCGCATAATATCTCAGCACTCTTGCAGGTATGCCGTCAGGACCTCTGGCCTTATTCACATCCAGACTACGCAGTGCTCTACGGACCTCTTTCGTGTGTATTGTGATCTCGGGCATCAAAGAGTCACAACGAGGGATGGTTGGTAGCTGTTTGGCACCAGCGTTCAGACGTGAATTGCTTGCAAACAAATAAATTAGCTTTCTCAGTAGCGGAGTGAGCCAGCGACCCATCAGGGTTCTGCATGGGAAATAAAGTGCGAGGGCAGAAATTAGATTTAGAAAGGGACCAGCACTGTTTACTAACAGAAGGGTAGGACGCCAGTCTGGCTCCTATTCGGCTGACATGGTCGAATCGAGCCTTCCGGTTCACCCGTTTCCAGGACTTGGCAGCAGAATTAAAGGCCCTCTTCTTCGCGCGAACCCTACGTGCCCTAACTTTGCGGTCGTGAGCTTGGAGCCATGCCTGGTAGGCGGATTCTTTTTGAGCTTCTGCGCTAGCACAATCCGCATTGTACCAAGTGATTTGTGATTCTCCATTTTTGTAACCTGGTGTCGGCTTGGAAACGGGAATAGGTTCACAAGTTCTAGCGGAGAAGTAAGGCGCAGCGCAGTGTCTGCGAAGACAGATAACGTAACATACCAAGGACGCGAGATGTCGTTGATGAAAACAGAGGATTACTCAATCTTCTGTTTTCATGAACATGATAAAGCTTTGAGGAACTCCGGCTTTACGGCTATATCATACTGGTTTGCGAACGTGTTGCAAGCGAGATGACCGGTCAACATACTAACTGCGGGGGCGCGGCGTAGCGAGCTAGCCTCGGGTGCGTAACGTACTCGCCGCTACACCGCGACGTGGACGCCATGTCCATGTCCATGTACACTCGCGTAGAATATGTCAATGTTATAAGAACCAAAGAAATCCATTTTACCATTCTAGGTTCGGAACCCAAAAAACGTACCTTATAAACCACAAGGCAATTGATCGTTTAACCTCTAAAGCGCTATCCTGGATCTACTTAGACAGAATTATGGCAACCTAGTTCGTACTAGGATGTGGGTCATGTCAAAGCCGATCACAGTTCTTCGGGGCCGGTTCTCCATCTAGTCTCGTACAGGATTGCCATGGCCACTCTTAGCCTGACGAGATCGTCGAACCCAACGAAAGAAATAAAAATGTTTATCAGTAGGTACTTTGTATGAAAGGTGATATGTGTGAGTAAGAAAGGATTGAACACAGTGTCGCTGGTTTTCGTCTAAAACAAATGTAAATTTTCATAGAAATATTCCTTTTCTTTCACAAAAAAATCTGTCAACTTAGGTGAAACTTATTACTTCTAAATACACAGAATTTTTTATGTGTACACTGTAAAATCAATCCAGTGCCTTTACTAAATAGTGAAAAAGCTAGTTTGGCAAGTTCAGCCATATTAATATAAGTATTAACCACAAAAGTTTGCTGTTTAGACATTAAAATAAGTGAGTAAATAAGTAAGTTATATCCCGTAGGATCCCACTGCAGGGCAAAGGCATCCAAGACATTAAAATACAATACAAAATGTATGCCTAATTTTCGTGGACGGCTTAGTAATTTTCATGGCCAGAAAAAAATTAAAATTGAATTCTACTGAAAGTAACAGTATTATCTGAGTGCGCAATAGATCAATAGACTTGTATTGTCAGCTACTTTAATATTTCGACCTCATTTATCTAAAAATCGTATATTTATTTGCGCCACGAAAATTACGCGGAAAATGCCGGAACGAAGAACTACCCTTTTATTCCTTTGCCTGCTTGGCTTTTCTATTGTTTTTGACAGTTTTTATTTTTAATGTTATTGCGGCCAAGATATCTTAGCCATAAATCCTACGTTTTTCATAAAAATTCAAAAGTAAATAAAAAATAGAAACATCGGTCAAAAATAAAATCGGAAAAATACGTATCTCTTATTTTTTAACCTATTTTATATTTTTATTAAAAACAAGTGGTTAAAAAAAATTAACGTTGTCAATTCTGAATAAACTTTACAGTCGTTCCAATTCAAAAATAAAGAATAAGTTGCATACTTCCGTTTTCTATCAGACCTCTGCGGTACATTTTGTTTTCTATGTCAACTTTGAGTTCAACTTAAAGTTATTTTAAAAGTTGGCCAAGTGCGTCGAGCGCTCGAAACGAGCAATTTTTGTTAGAAATCGAACGAAAACCGGTAAAAGTCGAACGAACAGCAGAAATCGAGCGCGGCGAACGATTCAATAAACACATTACCCTCCTTTGCGTCACGCAGTCGGGTAAAAATAAAGCTTCTGCCTCCCGCACGTCTCACAACACCCGCGTACACGCACAAGCTGCGACCCGCCCCCGCGCGCCGCACGCATTCCCCTCTCATCACCCGCGGTTTTTATTTATGAAATAGACAATGTTCCGTAATGTTTTCTTAAGTTGCGATTACAAGGTAGATAGAACAACTATTACTATTGGAGCAAACATGAAAACGCAAAAAAATCTGCTGTTCCATACTGCAATCATGCAATTTGCCTAACTACTCGAGTTAATTTATCTGAGACTCAAAGTCATGTACTCATAGGGTGTCAAAAGTATGATACACCAGGCTTCCAAAAGTTGTTCAGTTTGATGGTCTGAACCACACCTGAGAATTTTGAAATTCTACTAATTTTATTGGCAAAAATATACTACAGAAATTTTCAATTCTTTCGCAACCTTCTCATTAGGAAGAAATTAATAGGCACCTCTGCTCCATTCCAAAATTTCCAAATAGCAGCGAAATTTTAAGACTACTTGGGTATTTTGAATTACTTACAGAAAAAGAGATTTGGAAAAAAAACACGTTCTAAAAAGTATGAAAAAAAAATCTAATCTGAAATTCTTATACTAGGTACCTACAAACTATTTAATGGGTACATTATTAGAATACAAAATATCATAATGTCATAATTTAAAATGCCTTGGACCAAAATATCCGAATTCAAAACGTATGAAAATTTATCATATCATATTTATTTATTCATAAACAAACTACATTGTGTTTGAAATTAAAGCTAAAGAAAAACCTACTAAATCACATATAAAACACAAAATAATATTTAGTACCTATAAATTTACAACAATAATTCAACATAAAATTCATAATTTACATAGTTTTCCGTATTACACAAGTATTCATTAGTAAACAAGTATTCGATTTTAAATTAATAATAATAATGTCATGTAATGTCTGTATTTAATTGAATGTCGTAATACAAATTTGAATACAAATACATTAATGATTCAACTTTATCACCGAATTATATTACAATTATACTACAATAAACTCATCTACCGAACACCAAGTGTTCAAAATACCATACATAAAATTGTCTAATACCGAACCTTTAAATTACCTGAACCCAATAGATCGTATTACAAACTATTGTTCACAATAAAGAATATATTTCTAAAATACATTTCCCTAAAATAACAGAGTTTTCGTTTAATTTCGCATATGCTCACGACTATATTCCCCGAGGGGGTAGTCAGAGATATGCTGATACCTCAGAACATCCACGTTTCACTAGTACAGAAACTCTGTCCAGTGTGACGGGGAGTGAGCCCGTCGCCACTTGTAATGGAAAGTGGCCTCGAAATTGAAGCATGCAGGTTTCCTCACGATGTTTTCCTTCACCAGTGGTGTTACAAATCGTACATAAATTCCGAAAAACTCATTAGTACGAGTCGGTCTGGACGGGGATCGAACTATCGCCTCCCGCACGGCAGGCAAGGTTACTCGCCACTGGACCACCACGGCTATTTCGTTTAATCATAATCCGCGAGTTTCCAACTAGTCAAATCTTCCTTCCTAGCCAAACTCTTAATGTCTCTTAATCTCAAACGTCAAAACGCGTGCTTTGTATGAAATATTGTACTACAAATTGAATAGTGACGTCATTGTTGTTCGTCGTCGTTTTGATACTTTTTATAGTTTATCCAGTTATTAAAAATAGTATTCAAGCAACAGCATTACTGAAAATGTGTGCTTAGCAGTTAAAACTAAAATATACATCGTGTGTACATAATGAATAAGCGCAAAACCTCATACACCCCAACTGATTTATAACAAAATAATTAGATTGAGACAATAATTTAATTATTTTGATACTTAAAATTTAAAGTTATTCGCATTTTAAGTTTTGATGCAAAAACGATTTGTTATCATTTCATCAATGAATGAAAGCGCAAACGTGCTCATGTATACATTTTAAGAATCTTGTTTTGGTAGTAAGTAGGGTGAGTGTACCCGTGCGGTGGGTTGAGATCGACTACAGTAAATATTAAATTTTACAATTCAATTATCTAATATTTTGAAAAAAAAAAACTATCTTGAAACCATGATAACCTGATTCTGCTCTCGATTCTAAACAAACTACTTTCTAGTTTTGCGTTAATTCATATAGTCAACTCCCGTATTCAAAAAGTTCCTGTGCATGTTTATTTTTATACCTTAAAGGTAAAATGTCGAGTATCTATTTTAATGCTATTCCCCAGAAATTCGATTTACCTACTAAAGTCACTTATTACGGAAATTCTCTGGCAACAATTTTATTTTGCTTGCTTTGCTTCGTGTAAAGTATTTTAGAATGCATTGTTTTTGTTTTGCATGCATTTGGAAACCTGCATGCTTCAATTTCGAGGCATGTATTGTACCCACTGTCCATCATAAGTGGCGACGAGCTCACCCCCCGTCACACTGGACAGAGTTTCGGTACCACTGGTGAAACGTGGATGTTCTGAGGTTTCAGAATATCTCTGACTACCCCCTCGGGGAATATAGTCGTGAGCATATGCATGCATTGTTTTTGTTGCTCCGTTTTGCTGTGGTTCCATCTTCGAATGGACGAAACCACCCCTTATCTACCTTTGGGTGTCATAGGTTAAGTACGTAGATAGGTACTGCTCATTTAAGTTCACGTTTCTGAAAAGTTGTGAATTTGTGTTTTTTCACAAACTTTAACAAAAAAAACGGCCAAGTGTGTGTCGGGCCACGCGCAGGGTAGGGTTCCGTAGTTGCCCGTCACAATATACGGACTTAGAAGGGGGCTTTTTGTTTTATACTACGGTTTAACGGCTAATAAAGTCTAAAAAGTACATTTTAGAAGTTGGTCGATTATTACTCGTTAATTTGTAAAGCATACTTAGGGGTGATAGTTTTCCTTTTAACTTCGTTATACAACGTGTTAATGAATAAGCGCAAAACCTCATACACACCAACTGATTTATAACAAAATAATTAGATTGAAACAATAATTTCATTATTTTAATACTTAAAATTCAACATTATTCGCATTTTAAGTTTTCAGGCAAAAATGATTTGTTATCATTTCAGCAATGAATGAAAGCGCTAGCGTGCTCGAAGTACATTTTAAGAATCTTGTTTTGGTAGTAAGTAGGGTGAGTGTGCCCGTACGGTGGGTTGAGATCGAGTTCAGAAAATTTTAAATTTTACAAAGTAATTATTCAATAATTTGAAAAAAATTACCTATGTTGAAAACATGATAATTCGTTTCTGACCTCGATTCTAAACAAACTACTTTCTAGTTTTGCGTTAATTCATTAACACGTTGTATACACTGCTGCCGTGAATTTTTCATGTAACCAGAAACAACCGTTTAGCTGGCAGGGGACGAGACGACACTTGACTCAAAAAAAAGTGTTCGCTTTAAAGCTTAATATTTCGCTAACGGATTTATCGGCTGTTAATCGTTTAATATCATTGCAAATAGACCGGTGACACCCAACCCAGGCTGGGTTATAAGATTAACGAGTAAATTAATTTTGTAACTATATTATAGGCTGGTCGGTAATAAAAATATTGCTTCAG
This sequence comes from Agonopterix alstromeriana, assembly GCA_963924505.1. NCBI lineage: Eukaryota > Metazoa > Arthropoda > Insecta > Lepidoptera > Depressariidae > Agonopterix > Agonopterix alstromeriana. Next base: position 741,710 of record OZ004662.1, read on the forward strand.
GGCTATCCAGAGCTTAAATATGACGACGATACTCTAACATCCATTACTGTGTGTAACATACAACGTGTTAATGAATTAACGCAAAACTAGAAAGTAGTTTGTTTGGAATCGATAGCAGAATCGAATTATCATGGTTTCAACACAGGTAATTTTTTTTCAAAATATTAAATAATTTTTTTGTTAAATTTAAATTTACTGAATTCGATCTCAACCCACCGCTCGGGCACTCTCACCCTACTTACTACCAAAACAAGATTCTTAAAATGTATCCATGAGCACGTTAGCGCTTTCATTTATTACTGAAATGATAACAAATCATTTTTGCCTGAAAACTTGAAATGCGAATAACTTTAAATTTTAACTACCAAAATAATGAAATTATTGTTTCAATCTACTTATTTTAGTATAAATCTGTTGGGGTGTATGAGGTTTTGCGCTTATTCATTAACACGGTGTATACAGGGTCCTTCTTAATATGCTGACACTTTTTTAAGGGGATGATCTGACCATCAAACTAAACAACTTTCTCTATGGGACCAACACCGAAATCGCGAAAAAAAATCAACTGTCCCATACAAAACTGCAAACCTACTCAAGCCAAATGTATGGGGCAGCAGATTATTTTTCGCGTTTTCAATGACCATAGAAAAAGTGGTTCAGTTTAACGGTCTGATCATCCCCTTAAAATTAAAATAGTGTCAGTATATTAAGAAGGACCGTATATGTTACATATTATATACTTTGCATTATACATTTTTCGTAATGTATCGCATTCACATCTTTTTTAAATAAAACAGAATCCATGTCAACATAACAACAATGCGGCCCTGGAATGACCGGCAGAATACGATTTCTGCTAAAAAGTGAATGTCAATATCACGGAAACTCTGTTTTAAAACTTTCTCAGAATCCGTGTTATTTTGTGAGATTTTATTAAAATAGAAAATAAAGGATCGTAATAGTACAAATGCGGTATTAGTCATTTTAGGGCATTGTGTTTTAGTGCACTTATAACTAGTCGATGCGGATACTCACGATTATTAACATTAACAGAAAACGGACGCGGATACGCGTTAGATACATCTTTTTAGCAGCGAACGGTGCACGCGTTTGATCGACGCAGAGTGTTGAATCTAACTGCAGTGACGGCTGAATAGTTTTTGCCGCCCTTGCCTCTAGAATTGTCATATCATACAATATTTTTACAATGCAACAATTTCGTTGAAATTGCACGTAAAATCATTTTTCGGTATATTTTTGAGCTAATCGAAGCTCAATCATGTATGCTATTTACTCAATAATGGACATTTGGTAAACGTGAATAAATAATCTTTATTGCGCTTACAAACAGTTAAAAATAATCGACTCAGTCAAGTTATAGAAGTTCGTTACAATGCCTTTTTACCCGACTGCGACAGAAGGAGGGTTATGTTTTTCGAGCGTATGTATGTATGTATGTATCTATGTATGTATCATACATACATGTATGTATGTATGTTTGTATGTCTATTTCTTTGGCACGGCCTACAGCCTAAACGGCTTGATGGATTTTAACGTATGGGGTGTCATTGGATTTGTAAAAATCGTGAGAGTGACATAGGGTATATTATTTCAAGATGGCGTCTACAAATTAAAAAAGAGAGGGGGAATAAACAATTTTTTTTTGTTAAAAATTACAATATGGGTATCAAATGAAAGTTAGTGATCAGACGATTCCGAGTATATAAATATTATAGTACTTTTATGTTACCGTTTCGACACAAGACTAAAAAGTATGAAATAAACTAAATTATTAAGATAAACAAAAAACCCGACTGCATAAAAAACCTATTAACTGAAAAGAGAAAAACAAGCTCTAAAATCACTAATCAGCTATAACACTGCCCCACGATGCCCCCCCCCCCTTTCCCCCCCCCCCCCAGCTACGGCCCTGGCTGGATGTGACAAAGTATCGCTATCGCGGGTGCGCATGCTACGCCTGCTGCTGGACCCTGTATAAAAAAAACCATTAAGAGAAAAACCGTTAGATTTTGCGGCCGCATCATAAACCAAACGTATTTTTTTATTAGATTATTACATCCTTATTTTCCTCCATTTCCATAACATAGTCATTATTTAATAAATGATGTACCTATCCTTTCAGAATACCGTGACGCATACTCCACGTCAGAAGGCATTTTTAGTTCAACTTCACCAGAACGTAAGCTGCTGTAGGCACTCGGATAAGACTTCGGATAATTCATCACTCTTCCAGGGCAAACCTACAGTCCACTGCCCGTCAGTTAATTCGGCAGTATTATTCAAAATAGCAAAAGCACGCAGGTGCGAGATCAGACCATCAAACTGAACAACTTTCTCTATGACACAAAGATCGAAATCGCGAAAAAAAATCTGCTGTTCCATAAAAATCTGCAAACCTACTTGAGCCACATGTATGGGACAGCAGATTAATATCGATGTTGGTGCCATAGGGAAAGTTTTTCAGTTTGATGGTCTAATCATCCAGTGTCAGCATATTAAGGAATCGAAAAAAAATTAAACTATACTGCATTCAAAATAGCAACGAAATTTTAAGGCTATTTTGAATTACAGAAACAAATATTTCAAACACTTCTTTATATTTTTGGATTTATAGCTTTGGATTCCACTCTTTTCATACCATTCTTTTTTTGGCTTATTGGGGTTTTTATTTTTTAATTGTCAATAAAAATAATAGTTTATTTGTAAATTTTTTTATTTTTCAGCTTAGTTTTATACTTATTATATGCCTTTAACTGCATTGAAGGCAAGTGTTTGTTGGCTAATCTAGAAATATCTGTGCCTTTAATTAAAAATTGTTAACCGTAAAGTTAACCCAAGAAAGCTTTCTAGGATATTTTTGTGAGTTGGACAATCGAGGAAGTCAAACAAGTACTTGGAAATTATATATTCTTTTATTTCTTTAGCAATGTTTTTCTTATGCGGTTGGTTTTCCAAGTACTTGTTTGCTTCCTCTGTTATCGTAGAAAAAAGCCTCACGGCTTGCTCAGAGGGGTAGGTCAATTTCATTTTTCTTAAAGATTTATATTCTCTGAAAGAAATGTATGAGTGTGTTGCGTTTTCTTCACTCGATGTTAAATTCTTAGCACATTGCTCACATGGATTTTTATGTAAAATTTTTCTTATGACCCACCCCGCTGCATAAGCCCGAGAGTGTACATTTAATCGTTCTTGGCTCGCAGTTTGCACAAAGCTTTCTGGTTCGCATCTCCGTAAGTTAGAGGATTCAGGTGAACGTAAATTCAATTCATTCTGATCAATTTTTGCAACAAACAAAGATTGCAGTTTCAATAACTGTTCACCTGAATCCTCTTCACAGTTATAACTTTCGAGTGGAATTTAATAAACCTGGTAATCAACAATGATTTAAAGGTGCAGGTAAAGGTGTGGCAATTCGGGTCATTATTTCTAAAATTATACGCCCGCACTTGTCCGAAGAAGTTTTCGATAGGATCGGAATTGAAGTAGCGCGGACGCATAATTGTAACATTTTGTTTTTCAAAAAATTGCCACAACCTCTGATAACTTTTTAAAGTTGTTATCCAATTTTTCAAAGAAGGCACAGATGTTTCCTTACCGTTCTTATCTACGTATCTAATATTACTTAAATCAGTAATGGCATCTTGCCAGAATTTATGATGTTCGGAGCTCGAAGTTACTGCTTTACGAAGAGGTTTCCCTTTGCACTTTTTGCTGCAAGTGCTTGCCCCATTGACCGAATCGAACAGGTCGTCGAAAAATGATACAACTTCTGCCGTATTTTTCAAACTGGGACTTACATTTTTCTCGTCTGCATATTGAGCTGAAACAAAAAGTTTTTTTATATAAGAACACAATAATATTAATAATTAATTAATAACTATTTTCGACCACTGAATCAGTAACTCTTCTAATTATTGGATACTCTAATTATTGCAAATAAAAACACTAAAGGAAGGAAAAAAGCCGTGGTGGTCCAGTGGCGAGTAACCTTGCCTGCCGTGCAGGAGGCGATGGTTCGATCCCCGTCCAGGCCGACTCGTACCTATGAGTTTTTCGGAATTAATGTACGATTTGTAATACCACTGGCTTTTCGGTGAAGGAAAACATCGTGAGGAAACCTGCATGCTTATAAGTGGCGACGGGCTCACCCCCCGTCACACTGGACAGAGTTTCGTTACTACTGGTAAAACGTGGATGTTCTGAGGTTTCAGAATATCTCTGACTACCTCCTCGGGAAATATAGTCGTGAGCATAATGCTTAAACACTAAAGACCATAGACTTAAACTCTAGCTATAGACTTGCCCTTCCATAGAAGCAACATGTTCCACTTGAATGAGGTGTACGCACCTTATTGATGTTCCCGAGTTCACTTCGTCACTATGGCAATGACAGACCGCAATGTGTCATTTTGTGTTGTTTTGTGTGACATGTTGTTTGTTTGAACGAGCTTGTCTATCGCTAGAGTAATATGTCTATGCTAAAGACCTGTTTTACCACTACTGAATAACATCGTGATATTACATTATTTCTCTTTAGTACTCGAACCATTAAACATAATTATTTGTAATACACAATAACCACTGGACAGAGTTTCGGAACTACTAGTGAAACGTGGATGTTCTGAGGTTCCATAATATCTCTGACTACCCCTTTGGGGCAAATAGTCGTGAGTATTTACTTACAATAGTATAAACAAATTACTTACAAAATTGTGCAGTATACGACAAAGTTGCGGCCACAGTTTTGCTGAAAACTCTAGTGCAATTTTTAACCTGAAATAAAATTAAATAATTTAATAACACTGTTACTCAAAATTTTATATTATGATATTACATTAGGAGGTTCAAAATAAATTTAATTTTTGTATTAATTACCTTCATCTTTTTAATTCTCTCCGGAATCACATGCTCGTCATTAAGCTTGTGTAGCAATCTCATTTGTGCATGATTGCAATCGGTCATGTAAACTTCTACAATGTCACTCCATTTAGCGATTTTGCCTTTATATTTAATATCCTTTGTTAAAAAGTTGTTTCTCAATCCCTTGATGAGGTGGGGTGGATCGTGAATTATGCTTAAATTTTGACCACTGATACGAACTATGTCATCTGAAAAACAATAAATAACATGAAAAAAAAAGAACTTGTCATAATTATTATTAACCAAAATGTAGACAAACATACAGTAAAATCACCACTGAACTACTCTAGGCGTTTTTACAGTAGGTATAATAATGTACAATAGCAGTCGATTTGCTTCACATACATTTTGTTAAAGAGTAAAGGCCTCCGCACATTGCAGCGATATTATTGACAGCGATTTCGCGACACCTTACACACTGCAGCGATTCCGCGATTCGCGTCACGCATGCGCCCCACCACTGAATGTAGTCTTAGGAGATTTCGTCAGGTCGCGATAATATCGCGGCAGTGTGTAGGATCGAGCGCGACCTCATACTAAATGTACTGGAAATAAAGTCGTGTTATGTTGTAGAGTTTCTGGCCGCATCTTCTCTACAGCGACAACACGTTCCGACGCGGTGGTAGCTTTAAAAAAGATTTGACGTTTGATAAGTGTGCTGTAAGCTCCTATATTGAATAAATTATATTGACTTTGACTTTGAAATATCGCAAAATCGAAGCGATATTATCGCTCGATAAAATCGCTGCAATGTGCGGAGGCCTTTATGGTCAATAATATTTACTTCTTCGTTGTATAAAATTATATTTTCAATAAGACACGACAGAGAAAGGGGTCATAGTACCCAGATCCGCAATTACAACTGCAAATAAATATCACTCACCAACATGTTCTCCGGCAAGTATTTGGTCTTTCCTTGAGTCCTCTTGTAAGCTTTTTAAAGCTGATTGGAAAGCTGTGCCCTGATCGCAGACTAGAGCCACAGGCAAAAGACCGGCATCGGTCACGGCAGCTACCACGTCTTTTATTATAATTTTTAATTGCACCGCAGTCGTTGCTCCTTTACAAAAATAAAAAGCCACAGGCTGCTGCCACTTGTAAATCGCTCCTCTGAGCATGAACACCAGGGCGTGATCAGCGAAATCTGTTGTTCTTTCATTTAGTTCAACAAACCCATTTATAATATCTTTGTGCTTATCATACGTTAGAGCTGCTTCAAGAGCGACCTCATCAAAGAGAATAGAACAAAATTTCTTTTTTTTATTCCATGTTTCAACCTGCGAACAAAGAAGATGTTTAATTTAGAATTAGAAGCATATCACATATTTTAAGGCAAACATTAATTTAAGTACAAAGTATCTAAGCCTCTAAGGGCTAAGTTAACTACCTACTGATAGCAAAATAAGTAGTTACCTCTTGTTTCAAAGTCTCGAAGATTTGCGTATTTATTCCAGCTCCGATATTTAACTCTGTAACCATTTTATTTAGAGTTTGCTTCGAAGGCAAGATAAATATTCTTTGGAGAAATCTGTAGCATTTCGGGCTTTGCTTCATTATAGAGAGAGCTATACATTTTTCTTCATGTGTAAATCGCCTTCCTTTCTGCTTTTTGGTGCATTGCTTGATCTGCATCCACATTATTTTCTTGGCCAGTGGATTCATTTTATCCGTCATTTTTTCGAAGGATTTCTCCTTCGAAAATTTTGCTGCCCTACGAGCTCTTTGGCTAAAGTTTAACTGCTTTCGAGATTTAACATATTCGTAATAAAGTCTCGTGCAATTGGGCGTGAGGGACTTTAGCTTATGAATAAGGCGTCTTTTTGCTACCGATCTTCTCGGAGTTAAAAGCAACGTTGGCGGCATGTTTGCATCTGTAAAATAATGTATTTGTATTTAACACCTTCTGGAGAAAATATTTTATTGTATTATTATTAATAGATCCGACATCCAGTTTACGTAAAGTAGAACACTACGGAACTGCTGATGCACAAGACGCACATTGCACCCTTGCCTTTAATCTGGGCCAGCGTCCGATGCTTGGTCAACATTAAAGTAGCATCTAATTAGTATATAAGCAAATGTAACTTAGGATTAGCTCTCTTACTCTTGGCGGACGATCTCCGATCCATAATAAACCTATACTCCCGTAAGTCTGCGTATCATTCTTAATTCACGCGACTTCGTACGCGCTGACCACTGACTTAAATAATCATAAATTTTGATTGAATGAACCGATTGCGATGAAATAAAGGCTAATGTTTAATCAAACTAAGCTTTACGCTGATGTGAAAACCCTATTCAAGTCAGGTCAGAAGTTTTTAACACTTTCGCTGCTAAGCTCAAAACAATGACATTCGCGCAGTGCTAACACTGTGGAATGCTATACGATTCTGACTCAAGGTGTGAGTCATGAGCACTGCGGCCCATAGGTCGCTGACCTACCAGGTAGGTCGTCAGCAGTTAAAGTGTTAAGTGATGCGTGCACAAACAAACAGACAAATAAAATCGGTCAAGTGCGAGTCGGGCTACTCACGCATCGAGGGTTCCCTCCAAATAAAAACTTTTTATACTGTAGAGTTTGCTATATATTATTACACCAAGTTTGACGGTTGTATGTATTACCGTTTTTACTATAGAGCGAGAAGAAAAAACGTCGATAAAAATTAGTTTCTTGTCGAGAAACCCCTTAATTTTTTCCTTTTTTACATTTTTACTATTTGTTTAACAAATCCGGCGTAATAACGCATATTCTGTGAAAATTTCAACTATCTAGCTATTACGGTTCAAAAGTTACAACCCTAAATAGGTATGACGGATGGACGGACGGACGGACAACGTAGGCTTAGTAATAGGGTCCCGTTTTCACCCTTTGGGTATGGAACCCTAAAAATCGAAAAATGGTCTCAATGGTTCCATTTCGTATCCAAAACACCTCCAATTAATATTTTTGCTATCTTCAATGTACACACGGCTACATATTATCAAGCTACGCAAAACCAAAATAAGCTGGCCGCGCGTAGGTAGAGTAATGTATAACGTCGCGCGGCCAGCTTGTTTTGCGTAGCTTGATGTGTCGCCATTTTACTATAATATGTATACTTAGATATACCTAGTCGGTCCATAAATAATGTCACAACTAAAAAGGGCCATAAAATAAAAAATAAAATAGTTTTTCAAAAAACGGTTTATTTAATTAAAAGACTATTAAATTGAGCCATATATTATAAAAAATTATTCGAAATGTGCACCTCTATATTTTATACACTCTCTTAAACGTCGCGGCCAGTCATTGATAGCAACACGTACCATATTCATGTCTATGTCAGCCACTGCTTTTGTCAATGATGACTTGAGACTCTCCAAATTTTTATGAGGCTTAGAGCACACTTTCTCCTTAAAACTTGCCATATCGTGAAAGACAAAGACTTTCGAGGGCGGCCATAAGGCAAAAACTACCCAAGCCTGGTTCGAGCGCCAAAATATCGACCTTATCAAGCATGGAGATTGGCCCTCCTCCAGCCCTGACCTCAACCCTCAGGATTACAAGATATGGCAAGTTTTAGAGGAGAAAGTGTGCTCTAAGCCTCATAAAAATTTGGAGAGTCTCAAGTCATCATCGACAAAAGCAGTGGCTGACATAGACATGAATATGGTACGTGCTGCTATCAATGACTGGCCGCGACGTTTAAGAGAGTGTATAAAAAATAGAGGTGCACATTTCGAATAATTTTTATAATATATATGGCTCAATTTAATAGTCTTTTAATTAAATAAACCACTTTTTGAAAAAAAAAATTATTTTTTATTTTATGGCCCTTTTTAATTGTGACATTATTTATGGACCGACTAGGTAGATCGTCATAGGATCTTTTTTGGTTACAGTCACACAATCATCCACCTCTTTAGTTCACTCAATGCCAGTTATCGGCCCCCATTTGCCTATACAAGTATAAAAGCCGTACAGTACCCGGCAAACATCTTGAAAATGCGGGAGGGAAATGGGGGCCTGCGCAGTAGCACTTCCGCCTACAAATGTTTCTGCGTGTTTCTGCATTCAAGGCCTTGCTCAAGAAGTTTGCCAGCCATTATTACACTCGTGGGGGATTCAATTGTACAGTTTATAATTATTACCTCTTCGATGTTCATTGCCAGATCTTTGCTGAGTAGCACCAGAAGCGGAAGATGAAGTATTGATTCCTGAAAAGATTTTTTTAGAGTTGATTAAGTTGATTTATATCTCGAAATTCCGTACATTTTATACAAAACTTACAGGTGGAAAGACTGGAAAGTTTTGCATTTTCTCTCAAAATTTTTAAAGACGTTTTAAGTCTTTTTTAGTGTTACGGCACACCTGCTGAACGTTCCGCGCCGAACGTTCCGTCGAACTCAAATGTATCAGACAGCAGATTTTTTTGTGGTTACGAAAGGTTTGCTCCCATAGTAAAATTTTTTCAGTTTGATAGGTATAATATGTGGTTTAAAGGGTAGTGATACTTTTCCTCACACACTGTATACTAAGCTGCAAAGCCTACTCGACTCAAACGTATTAAACAACAGATTTTTGTTTTGTTCTGACTGGTATGCTCCCATAGTAAAAGTTGTTCAGTTTGATGGGTATGGTATGTGGTTTAAAGGTTAATGATACTTTTCCTTACATCCTGTATAGATAGCTACACTCGACAACAATAGCGATTGCGGAGATATTAAATGAAACTGTTAAAAATAATAAATGTTATGCATGAATGTAGACCAAACAAGATAAATAAAATCATGCATTCATTCATCTTGATTAAAATTGGTTTCGACTGTGGCACTTCGTATGGTCAAGAATCATACACTAATTTATAAACATATTTCAACTTACCGCTCGTTGAGGGAATGCCACAGATTTTCTCTATTGAAGCGGATGTAGAAGATGGCAGTGCACTGACTTCTGAAAAATTTGTAACAATTTTTTTGCTTAAATTTCGTTACTTATCAACTATACACCTAGGTTAGGTCACAGATTATATAATACTATACAGTACAGATGCCCAACGTCAAACAATGGAACGCGACTGCCGTAACGCGGGCAGTCTTCGGGCAAAGTAAATAGCTTGATTTTCCGAGGCTCATGAGATTGTTTTGTAGTCAGATCATGTATTTTTAGTAACAATTTACACTTTTACGTAAACATTTATTACAAATCGATACCATAACGCCATATATTGCCATTTTTTAACAAAAATTTCATTTGTATGGGATAGGACATGGTTAGGTGTAAGGAATCTATAAAAAAATTGGTCCTCTCTGATTGGACCAGCCTGTACAAAACAAAATTAAGACTCATTGTTTTTGAATTTAATTCTTAATACATTTTCTTCTGTAAAGTTAACCATGTAAGACAGTGAGTAGAAGTGTAGTGAGAGTGAGAGCATTGTAATTATGAATAGTGTTTTTAAGCAAAGAAATCAGACATTGGCAAAATTTTAAATATTCATTTTTCAACTTACCAACTATAGATGGAATATCACAGATTTTCTCTATTGAAGCGGATGTTGATGGAAATGCATTAACTTCTGAAAAATTTGTGAAAAACAAAAATGTTATTACCAGCTATCAGCGCGCGTTATCAGCTTTTTACCTAATGCTGGCATACAAGCCTAGTCACAGTTCATTGACCGCAACATAAAGTTGTTTTTCTGCTACTTTTTTAATAATTTACTCAAAAGAAAGAAAGCAGTACTTAGATAATCAACAGACAAAAGGAGCAGGTTGTACACACGGCCTACGGAGACTCATCAAGTTATACAAAACCAGCATAACCTGGCCACGGGTAGTAGAGGAGTCAATAAAATTCTAAAAATGTTATGACCAAGGAACCCAATTACTTTTAGTAAACTTTGCTCTATCGTTAAAACGGAAATACAAACAAGGTTCAAACTTCGTGTGATTATAGTGCATACCTTAAAATAAATTACATTTGACTAACTTATGCTATCCAGATTTTTACTTCCCATACAATGAAATGGTCCGTACATAAAGCTCAATCGATCAGCATAAAAAAAAGATGTATTTTTTTCTTTCATATTTTTGGACGACAACTCACACATGTGACATGACCAAAAATGTATTATGCCAAAATTGTGTTCACAAAAAAAGACCTAAGGTTTCGCTTGTACAGACAGACTTGAGACAGTTTCCCTGTATCTCATGTGGTTTTGGATTTTCCCATACTGTCCTTGTTAAAAACACTGTGTAAGTAATGTTTGGTTGTACGGAACCCTCGGAATAATGAAGAGGGACAAAAAAAATGGGTAAACATTTTCGTATAGGTACAGGGTGTTACAAAAGTAAAAATACAAATTTGAAACTTTTGTTGTTTAGACCATCAAACTGAACAACTTTCACTATTGGAACAACGTCGAAATCACGAAAAAAAAAGCTGTCCCATACATTTAGCTAGAGTAAATTTGTAACTTAGCATGGAATATCAGATTTTTTTTCGCGATTTCGATATTGGATAGAAATAGAGATTTTGATATTCAACATAGTGAAAGTTGTTCAGTTTGATGGTCTAAACCACCCCCTTAAATGTTTATTTGAAGTTTTGTAGCACCTTGTATAATGTAACTAACGTAATGCAGGTTTCAAAAAAGTTTACTCAAAGTACTTGGGTTCCTTCCGAGGTGAAACAGTATATTGTGAACTACTTACATATGTAGTAAGAGTAAGAGCAATTATGTGAAGTGTTTTCAAGTAAAGAAATCGGATATTGACCTTTTAAAAAAGTATACATATTTCAACTTACCAACTGTAGATGGAATATCACAGATTGTCTCTGCAGCGGATGTAGATGGCAGTGTATTGACTGCTGAAAAATAATAAACAACAAATGGCATTAATTTAACCTATGTAACATGCCTGCTGGCAAATAAGATGTATTATAATATTTATAATAGAACAGACTTCAAACAAGAACAATAATGAAGTTGTTTTTCTGCTACTCTTTTGGAAGCAAGAAAACAGAAATCATCATTTAAAAAAAAAGTTGACCGTCACGGGACGCCCGGCAGATGTGAAACTTCTACCTGCGAAGATATTTAAATGGACTTATTTGAGATTGTCTTAAATAAAGTCTTCTTATCCCCCGATTACGCGCGCTTTTTTCGAAAACTAAATCGCAACTGTCAATACGGCACTCCTGATTTAAATGTCAAACTTCCGTCACACGAAAAGGATGCGGATGGTCACGTTGCAGGGTTTGCCCCGAACACTTGTCTCTCGCGTGTGGTTCGCACGGTTCGCGTTTCAGCCTGCCACGAGGCTCCACAATCCTTCTCAGTTGTTCTTACTTAAAAACAATCCTCGAGATTGGATAGATACTCCCTCAAACCACTTGACATTGGCGGAAATGCGGTCCTAACGCACAAGCAAGAAGTCCATTAATTATAAATAAAAAAATATAAAAAATAAAAGTATGCGGATCAGAATATCAAACCTTTTCCATAAAAACATTCACTTCAATACACTGACATATACTCTAGCGATAGACAAGCTCGTTCAAACAAACAACATGTCACATAAAACAACACAAAATGACACATTGCGGTCTGTCATTGCCATAGTGACGAAGTAAACTCGGGAACATCAATAAGGTGCGTGCACCACATTCAAGTGGAACATTCATAGAAGCAACTTCTATGAAAGGTCTATCGCTAGAGTATATGTCAGTGCTTCAATAGGTATTTCAACTTACCAATTGTTACTGGAATGTCACAAATTTTCTCGATTGAGGCGGATGTGGACGGCAAGGCATCAACTTCTGAAATGAATAACATAATTTTTTATTTTGTTTTTCGGTTTAATTAGTGAATAGGTGGTATAGTAGTTGCTTTACATAAACCCGCGATGATCATGAATAAACCTATATTCAGTTTAGTTTTCTATTTGTACAATTTGATGTCAAACTATTCATAATTAGTACAAATCTTACCACTTATTGTTTTAGTCCTTATTCACTTATTCACAACTTCTAGTTTGCAATAGTTGTGATCCTCGTGTCGTCTTTTCCTGAAGTAGTCATGATCTCTGCCTGAGTTAGGGTTTTTATTTTCTGAAAAATATGTTTATGTGTCAGAATCGTAGCATGTGGCGATCGAGTAATATCTAATAAGAGAGAGATTTTCAAACTCTTTCCGAGTTTGAAAAAATATGTTTCTTAACATGCTGTTATAAAATGTCTCTAAATTCAAAGTGCCTTTCAGCATAGGCCTCCTCCAACTGTTTTCATTGCGCTTTGTCAGCTGTAACCCTTGATCAATATGTCCAAAGGTGTTGATGAATAGTCTTTCCCTTATCTTGCTGGCCGTCCATGCCTTATGGAGCCATGCCATGCGTAAGTACATGTATGTATAATTATGTTATCGGCTCATCACAATGCTTATTGCTTTTAATTGAATTTGTTCTTAAAAGAGAAAAATACAACTAGTCTGATTAAAACTCGCTTGTCTTAAGCAGGGTCCACAGCGCCATGGTTTTGTGTTTGCTAACACCATGACATAACATTTTACTCCCCCCGCACCCGCAGGCAAACGCGGGAGGGAAGTCGGTTTGCAAACAATTTAATGGTGTTAGCAAACACGGCGCAGCGGACCCCGCTTTATATTCATCACAAAGTCACGAATAGAATTTACTACTCTATCTATAAAAATACCACATGTTATCGTTTAATAGTTTAATCAAAATCCTTCTTACTAAATGGGTACCCATAAAATAATTACTTGTTTTATCTTTAACTTTTACCTATAGAATTGCTGTAAACGAAAATACCACATGTTATGACTTAGAAGTCTAACAAAAAGCTTTCATATCAAATGGGTACAAATCAATGCGGACAAAGTCTCGGGTAACAGCTAGTAAAACTTGTTGGAGTATAAGAATATGATAGGGTGGATTGAAAGAATACCAAAAAGATTTTTGCATACCTGGGGCGCGTTCAGAGCCTACGCCCATAGATTGCCTACGCCCAGAGTGCACTCTGGGTGCAACTTTTCGCACTAACGCCGGGGCGCGTTCAGAGCCTACGCCCAGAGTGCACTCTGGGGCGCGTTCAGAGCCTACGCCCAGAGTGCACTCTGGGTGCAACTTTTCGCACTAACGCCGTTCAGAGCCTCGGTGAAAAAACGTCCTTTGCAACTCGGTTGTCACAACTCAACCGTTCCGTACCTCTGACGGGTTGCAACTTTTAACCATCAAATTAGATGGTTAAAAAACACTCTGACGTTTTGATTATCTGTGGTGACTTGACTTTTTGCTCATTTTGAATAAAAGTTAGTTTTTTTCAATTTATTTTTATTCACTCTTTGATTCTTTAGCATGGAAGATGAGTTTTTATTGTATTTGGAAATGATGGAAGCCCTGAAAGCCCTGGAAGCCCATATTACTGTCAATGTCAAAATTTGAGGTTATAAAACAACCGGGATCGTTCCGTACCTTTTGGCGAGTTGAAAAACAACTGTTCGTTCCGTACCTTAGAGTGAAAAACAACCAAACAACCGCACCCGAAGGCTCTGAACGCAGCCCTGTGTCATCATCATGTTGTGTACTTGGTATTCCACTAGCTATTTCATCGTCAGTAAACAGCGATGGATAGGCGCCAAGATGAAGACGAGATTTCTGTGTTAGAAATCTTTTCTCGAAATGTTTTTGACATACGAAGCACAGGGGCGCGTTCAGAGCCTACGCCCAGAGTGCACTCTGGGTGCAACTTTTCGCACTAAGGCCGTTCAGAGCCTCGGTGAAAAAACGCCCTTTGCAACTCGGTTGTCACAACTCAACCGTTCCGTACCTCTGACGGGTTGCAACTTTTAACCATCAAATTAGATGGTTAAAAAACACTCTGACGTTTTGATTATCTGTGGTTACTTGACTTTTTGCTCATTTTGAATAAAAGTTAGTTTTTTTCAATTTATTTTTATTCACTCTTTGATTCTTTAGCATGGAAGATGAGTTTTTATTGTATTTGGAAATGATGGAAGCCCTGGAAGCCCTGGAAGCCCATATTACTGTCAATGTCAAAATTTGAGGTTATAAAACAACTGGGATCGTTCCGTACCTTTTGGCGAGTTAAAAAACAACTGTTCGTTCCGCACCTTAGAGTGAAAAACAACCAAACAACCGCACCCGAAGGTACTGAACGCAGCCCAGATCATAAGGACAGATGGGAATCAAACTATGGTTTGACAGGTCGTTAGTGAAATGTCAAATGAAGCGACCACAGATCACAAATTTGCGACAAATCGATAGGTCTGGGCGTGGTGTACGGGAACAGGGAATAGGAACGAACAATAATGATGTGCCACGGTACTATCATGGAACTAGTACGTACTCCGTTCCGTACTACCTGCTCTATATTCGATTCATGAAAATAAAATTAAAACTAATGAGGAAAATTTCAAGTTTTTTATTCATAACAAAATGACGAAAATTAACAACCAAACTAGTGATTATTATATTGCAGACAATACATGATATTTTATTTACAATTTCTTTATTGAATCGAATAAGTACACACGGCGACACATCAAGCTACGCAAAACCAAAAAAGCTGGCCGCGCGACGTTATACGTTATTCACCCTACGCTCGTCCTTCTTATGTTGGTTTTACGTAGCTCGATGTGTGTACTTATCAACGACAAAGTCAACATCATCTAAATATAAGTACAAAATAGTTTCGTGACTGACTAACTGACAAATAATGCACAACATAAAGCACTGAAGCTGGCCCGGACTGGCCATTGGGCACACCGGGCAAATGTCTGGTGGGCTGGTGGCCGCTCTGGACGGCCGGCCGTCGACTTTCGATATATGGCCATTCCAGCGGCCCGGCCTGCCCCATAAATTAAAAGGAATTACTTATTATATCAAGGAATATTTTATTAAAAGTCCCTATCTTGTCCCTGTGTATGGACAGAAACAAGTCAATTTCTATATAACCTCTACAATCCAGTTATAATATAGCTAATCTCGAGCTTGCTTCGCTCACTCTAGATTTTTCATCGTGTTGCAACCCGGTTCTTATCGCATTAAATGTCGAGCTCTCTCCTAGTTTTTGGTGTAACCTTACGAATTAGCAATACCTGATTAAACCACCATTACATATTTTAATCAGATTTTAGATCGTATTGCACAGACTTATCAATATAGCAGAGTAAAATCCGTGAGCTCGATCTTCTCACTACATGTTTTAGATCGCCGCTCTGTGTGAACATGGTACAGAAATTGAGTTGATTTTGGCATAAGCTCCACAATCGTGTTATAATGTAGCAAAATCTCGAGCTCGCTTCTAGTTTTAGTCATCCATCTTATAGCACCCCATTTTGTCCTTCAAATATACAAAATTTTATTCAAATAAGTTACATTTTCATTTTTTACAGTTTCAAGCTAATTGTTAATCACGCCGAAACGGCTGTGCGGATTTGGATGAAACATAAACCATAAACATAACTAAAAATATTAAATACCTAGACCTTTTCACCTTAAGACCATAATTTTCACTTTTGGCAAAGAATTTATTATATT